>JADLZN010009047.1:0-22583 GCA_018155175.1 Sinocyclocheilus anophthalmus
AAAAAAAAAAAGAAAGACGAATAGGCCTACGTTATTTTCTTCAAGAAAATCTTAAACCAAACGTGTGGGCTCATGATGAACGTAATAACTGACATTTCCCCTCTCACTGCAGTGGTTCAGTCCACCTCTTTTAAACCCCTCAACCAAACGGTTTTCCAGGGTCCCCAGCTCCCCACCAGAAACATCTGAAGACGTTCACTGTAGTGAAGACGGAGGATTTAACAAAAGACGCCAACAATATTATACGGCTCGGCGTCGCTGTGTAATCGAGCATTTGTGTCCACAGATGGCCATGGACGGACTGAGCAACAATAAGAGCATGTCATACAGTCGATGGAGTTATGACAGGTAAGCACGCCGTTATTCTGTAAACAGACTGTAAAAAACAGTTTTTCTGTACGTGTTAAATCATTAATATGATCAAATTAAATCGCGAAGAGAAACGCTAACGACCAAACCAACCCAACAGCTCATGACGGGGAAGAAGACGCTGTTTTTAACGACCGAAGTTGTGTACAAAGTTCGTGATTCGTTTGAGAAAGAACAACAGATGGCTTCTTTTAGTGAAAGTGAACGGCATCTTGCAAACCTGACGCTGTTTTTCTGTTCGCAAAGGCGCTTGTAACAAAGCGACCAGAGACATTTTTCTGATTTCTGAATGGAGAATTGAACACTGGTCAGGTTCAATCAAACAGCACATAACGGGTAGTTTTTGTTTCAAAATAATGGTTAGTGCGTATCAACATTGCTTTTGGAGAGCGAAACGTCACCGTTCTGTTTCAACACGTGCTCTTTCCAGCGCATCTCTCGTGTATTTATTAGCTCTCAGCTCCACTGTCAGCATCCCAATTCTCTACAGGCATCATCATATCTGCCTCCTCAGTGCTTCTGCCTATGAAGCAGAAGATGCTGGAGTTCATCATGTCTGCAGTAGGTGACACATTTGAAATTTGAGTCAAACCCAGGATGGGATTGGTATGCTGTTACTGCGTCCCCAGAGGAACTACAGAAACATCCTCTAGTCTTGACGCCTTGTAGCAATTCTCCATGGGGCATGTTACAGTGAATCAGGGATAGCTTATGAAGCCCACCTTCTCATCATTCTGTGTCCAAATATGCACACTTATCTAGTGCGAAAAAGTGATTTGTTAAACGAGTAGAGCATCTAAATATGTAGTATTTATGAAACAATAGGCAAACAGTACCCAGATGCATAGGCGTAGCTTGACGTTTGAGCTTGGGGGGGCAAAACCGAACCGGTGGATTTGGTCAGACATACTTTTAAACACATTTTAGTTTTGCTATAGTAAATCTACATGTTCACATTCACATAGAGACAGTGGCAGTGCCTGACCCCGGTTGGTCATGGTTAACCACATACCCATTGCCAACGAATTACAGATGCGCTTTTATTTTGCCACACTAACCTTAGCAATAAACACGTTTAAAATGCACAATAAACATGTCTGTCAAAACGATCTCAAAGGAGGCTTTTATTAAGCAAATCAAGGAGTGAATTACTCCTCCACTGTTTTTAAAACAGACATTTGTTGGGCTTGATTCTAGTTAATGCGCAGTGAGGCGCACACTTTTTATTTAGTCTCATTCTAGAATCTATTTAAATGTTGTGTTCTGTGAAAATTAAATAACATCTGGATGTAAATGGTCGGCATAAAAGTAGCGTGCGGCTAAACAATATTTCCTGCGTCCTGTGGATCACCTTTATCTGAATGTCCGGGTCCGGAATCATCAAGCACGGCATTAATATCTTCATCCAGATTTCTCTGCAGTTTGTGTATGTTGTTAAAAAGGCAAGCATTACCGTTAAGTCTATTATCCACCAAAATGCAGATTCGTCACGTGACAATTCTTACGCAAATGAGACTGAGGGAGACGTTAAGTTTGTTTTGATTAATTTACTTACAATAACAATTTAAAATGTATTACCTTTTACGTATTAACTTTTACGTGTATTATTAACTACATTATATGCATTTTTACTTAATAGAAAACTTTATAAATAAATATTTAGTACAATTCTTAAATCGCTATGGGGGAGCCTGGCCCCCCCACAAGCTACGCCCATGCCCAGATGATGTAATTACATGTATTTTGGGTATTTATCTAGATATCTTATATATGTGGGTGTGTGTGTTGTGTGTGTGTGTACATGGGTAGATTTTATTCTAAAACAAAACATTTTATTTTGGATGCGATTAATCGCAATTAATAATTTGACAGCACTATAATATATATATATTATTATATATAATATATATAATATATATATATACAATATATATATATATACATACATACACAAAAATTAATATATAGCAATTATACTATTATATATAATATAATATATATTATAAATATATAATATATATATAAGATTATATTTGTATATACTTATCATTTGAGCCTTATGGTAAATTGTAATTTAATCATCTTCACCAATAATTAATTTAGCTTAATGTACTTTAATTATCAGTACATCTAAGGACAATGCCAATGGCAGATGTAGTACATCTGGGATTGTATTTATATTGCATACCTGAAAAACACTCTTCATCAGTAGTCAGGGGGTATACATTTCGGATGCAGCATCTGTCCCTCTGTCTCTCTTTTCCGAGACCCTTTTGGCTAGTTCAGTGTTTGGGGATGCATGTGGGTGATAGGGCACGGAGGTAAATGGAGGAAGTGTTCCTATGGCAAAGACAGTGCTTCAGAGAACAGCTGGTGCCTCTCTTCCAAACAAAGAAAATACTATCCATCGCTGAGCACCGTCTCTGATGAATGGAAAAAAGAGACAATACCTGCCAGCACATCAGGCTGGAATACATCCCAGATCATAGTTCTATCTGTATGATACGCAGCGAATACAGAGCCGGGTGTGATGAAGACAAAGCAGCACAATGTTTTGTTCAGCTGATTAACTAGCATTGCAGTAAGAACATTTCCCTCACCTATTTAATTCAGCCTCTTCCTGTGGTTAGATCAGCTCCAGAATGATGCCCTGAGCTAGTTTGGGATTTAATGGAACCGGCGCTGATTACAGATTCATATGTGCACAGCTCATGCAGGCATTACAATTGACAGCTGTCCTCATCAGGTCTGGAGTTGCTCTCAGACAGTCGAATCAACAATCTGGTGTCCCCATTAGCACAGCTGAAAGAGCCAAGGTGTTTGGCGCTGATAGTTTTCAGCACAGGCGAATTTCAATGGAAGTAGATAAGCATTTTCATATTTCTGTCAAAGAGGGGGGAGTCTGCTCCAATTATCCAAATAAATGTCAAGTGATCTCATTAGGAGGCTGATAAGGTTTCTCGCAATGGCCATTAGACAGACCTGATGATAATTCATTCCTGCTTTTTTTTCTTTCTTTCCAGAATACTCAATGGAGCACACGATCAATGCATTTAATTGACCCTTTGCTTAGCTTTGCCTGCTTGGTTACTGTTGCTAACTCTAGTTTCTCCAGACTAGTTTCACAGAAGATCCCACTGGAATGAACTAGAAAACACTGCCTGCATCCAAATATACATACTTCCCTTCTACACTGTAAAAACTGATACGAACAATAAGTTATGACAACATGTGTTTTTAGTAGGCAAAAAGCAATATGTGAGTAGAAAGTTCGAATTCACTGTATTCATAAAGTAAGCAAAAAGAATCTGGGAGAGAAGTTGTGAATGGCAGTGAGGCAATGCAACTGAGGCTGTAAGTCACATGACAAATGTGGTACATTCAAACCACACACATTCATATTATATAAAAATACTTTTTTTTTTAAGTGGTGTGAAGTAAATACTTATTCAAAAGAAATACCTACTCGAAGAGTATCTGATTTCAGATGCTGCCAGTGTGATTTTCAGTGCTCATATAGGGGTAAAGATTGACTGGATATTATTTGTACATGGGCTGAAATGAATTGTGAGATTGGACTGCATATTTATTTGTATTTCTTCAT
Organism: Sinocyclocheilus anophthalmus; assembly: GCA_018155175.1. NCBI lineage: Eukaryota > Metazoa > Chordata > Actinopteri > Cypriniformes > Cyprinidae > Sinocyclocheilus > Sinocyclocheilus anophthalmus. The sequence continues at coordinate 3,974 of JADLZN010009047.1, forward strand.
ACACATAGTTAAATTAAAATGAAACATGATTAAAAACTGCTGAGACAGCAAATTAGAACTGAGGCAAATGCTAAATGTATCACAGTCAATTGAAAAGAAAAATCTAGTTTGAAAATTATATTTGTGGATAATATTAGTGTAAGAGGACTGAAAATGGGTGCCTCTTTTAGGGTGCATTGCGTAACTATTATAAGTAACCCAGGCACACCATTTTACCATATTTATAGATAATTTCCATAGAATTGTTTAATACTATGCAAACACACAGTTCTTTCATGGACTTACGTTATAAAGAAGCTTGCTTGAGAAAATGTCAGATGGCCACAGTTGTTAAGGCAGGGCTTAGCGAAGGCTCAGTTATCTGAAAACAAGGTTATACAGGTGCATCTCAATAAATTAGAATGTCGTGGAAAAGTTCATTTATTTCAGTAATTTAACTCAAATTGTGAAACTCTTGTATTAAATAAATTAAATGCACACAGACTGAAGTAGTTTAAGTCTTTGGTTCTTTTTTTGTGATGATTTTGGCTCACATTTAACAAAAACCCACCAATTCACTATCTCAACAAATTAGAATACTTCATAAGACCAATAAAAAAAAACATTTTTGTGAATTGTTGGCCTTCTGGAAAGTATGTTCATTTACTGTACATGTACTCAATACTTGGTGGGGCTCCTTTTGCTTTAATTACTGCTTCAATTCGGCGTGGCATGGAGGTGATCAGTTTTGTGGCACTGCTGAGGTGGTATGGAAGCCCAGGTTTCTTTGACATGGCCTTCAGCTCATCTGCATTTTTTTGGTCTCTTGTTTCTCATTTTCCTTTTGACAATGCCCCATAGATTCTCTATTGGGTTCAGTTCTGGTGAGTTTGCTGGTCAGTCAAGTACACCAACACCATGGTCGTTTAACCAATTTTTGGTGCTTTTGGCATTGTGGGCAGGTGCCAAATCCTACTGGAAAATGAAATCAGCATCTCCATAAAGCCTGGTCATCAGAAGGAAGCATGAAGTGCTCCAAAATGTATTGGTAAACGTGACGTTGGTTTTCAAAAAACACAATGGACCACACCAGCAGATGACATTGCACCCCACATCATCACAGACTGTTGAAACTTAACACTGGACTTCAAGCAACTTTGGCTATGCGCTTCTCCACCCTTCCCAGCTCTAGGACCTTGGTTTCCAAATTAAATACAAACCTTGCTCTCATCTGAAAAGAAGACTTTGGACCACTGGGTAACAGTCCAGTTCTTCTTCTTCTTAGCCCATGTAAGACGCCTCTGACGTTGTCTGTGGTTTAGGAGTGGCTTAACAAGAGGAATACACAACTGTAGCCAAATTCCTTGACACCTCTGTGTGTGGTGGCTCTCGATGCCTTGACACCACCTCAGTCCATTCCTTGTGAAGTTCACACAAAATCTTGAATCGATTTTGCTTGACAATCATCATAAGGCTGCGGTTCTCTCGGTTGTTTGCATCGTTTTCTTCCACACTTTTTCCTTCCACTCGATTTTCTGTTAACATGCTTGGATACAGCACTGGAACAGCCAGCTTCTTTGGCAATGAAGGTTTGTGGCTTACCCTCCTTGTGAAGGGTGTCCAATGATTGTCTTCTGGACATCTGTCAAGTCAGCAGTCTTCCCCATGATTGTGTCGCCTAGTGAACCAAACTGAGAGACCATTTTGAAGGCTCAGGAAACCTTTGCAGGTGTTTTGAGTTGATTAGCTGATTGGCATGTCACCATATTCTAATTTGTTGAGATAGTGAATTGGTGGGTTTTTTTGTTAAATGTGAGCCAAAATCATCACAAATTAAAAGAACCAAAGACTTAAAACTACTTCAGTCTGTGTGCAGTGAATTTATTTAATACACGAGTTTCACAATTTGAGTGAATTACTGAAATAAATGAACTTTTCCACGACATTCTAATTTATTGAGATGCACCTGTATGTTTTTCATAGCTTATTTCACACATCTAACTATAGTGAAAAATATAAGAACTGAGATGGCGAAAAATCAGTGGGAGGCACTCACTTTTCACATCATTTACTGCAGCTCCAATAGGGGTTGAATCACTCTGTGAATTAAACAGAACATCTGTGTTCTTCTGACAGAAAAGTGGAACCATTGTAAGACATTTATATAAAGACACACTCTCTCTAAGGCAGATGCTTGATTTGTGGGATTCATTTTGTATTTCAGACTCATTAAGATTGTTGAGATTGCTCGGGGGAAAGAGGAGTCCATGGGATGACATCTCAGTTTTCTCACCTCAGAGAAGGTTTGTATAACCTGGAGAGAGAGCTATCCGTTAGCATTTTCATTCACCACATTAGGCGTGTTTCCATTACAGATTTATGCAAAACTTTGGCGATATTTTATAAATGTTGATAAAAAAGCATTGTCAAATGACGGCCTTTCCATTAACCAGTGTTATGCGACTTAAACGTAACCTCTTACGTTTTGCCTCTCGCGATAAGTCATGGTAACGGATTTTGGTGGGATTTTGACGGTTTTTGGCTATATTTATTCAAAGGAGGCACATGCGTGTATCTTTACAGAAGCAGCACAGAGAGCCGCTTCAGAAACGTGCGTGGTGCGGCTGGAATAAACACAAGCATTGACTAGAGTGGCCGCAATCAACTTCAGTGGCCGTATCAAAGCCACACTGCACCACAGACGTGTGCAGTGTAAATTGTCTAAGCATTAATGGTAGGGAAAGCCCCTTATACTGGAGAGCTGCCATGTATGGAGGGTTTCTTGGAGGTTGTAGTACATTGAAGAATGATCATATGACTTTTTACATACGCCATGTGACCTGTACATGCTAAAAAAAAAAAAAATTCGGAACTTCTCGATTACTCTTTTATGAATACTGAGGTTTCGGACATACTATTCGCTCGGCTACTGCTTTTCCCCCACTACATAGAGAAGTAAGCGGTTTCGGACACACTTTAAGTAGACACATGTCCGAATCTCGCGAGAATTAGTACATCACCCAGGTAATTCTCAGCTACTCTTTTATGAATACTAGGATTCTGACATACTTATTCGCTCGCCTACTACTTTTCCCCTACTATATAGTAGAGAAGTAGGCGGTTTTCGGAGCAGCCACTCTCTCATACTGGTCACTGGAAGTTCAACGTGGCACCTCATGGCACAGAACTCTCTGAGGATCTGAAAAAAAGAATTGTTGCTCTACATAAAGATAGAATAGAAAAAATAGAAACCTAGTGTTTTTTTTTAAATAAAAAAAGAAGACAAATATAGGTAAAGTAGAATTAAATAGAATAGAATGCTAGAGTTAGAGTGTCAATAAGCTGGACATATGTTTTTTTAGTCGTTTTCTTTGAAAATGGCTAAGGCCTCAGTTGCTGGATTGAGTTGGGCAGTCCATTCCCCCGGAGGGAACAGTTAATAACAAATTCCCGTGAAAGTGATTTTGTGCCTCTTTGAGATGGATCAATAATATGCCGTTCACTTGCAGAATGCAAGCTTCTAGAGGGCATATAAGTCTGAAGTAATACATTTAGGTAAATGGTTGTAGAGCCAGTGGTGGTTTTGTAGGTAAATATTAATGCCTTGAATTTAATGCAAGCAGCTACTGTTAGCCAGTGCAGATTGATGAACAGAGGTGTGACGTGCGTTTTTTTTGGCTCATTAAAGATTAATCTTGCAGTTGCATTTTGGATTAATTGTAGAGGTTTTATAGAAGTGGCTGGAAGACCTGCCACTAGAGCATTGCAATAGTCCAGCCTAGATAGAACAATAGCTTGAACAAGAGTTGTGTTGCATGTTCTGAAAGAAAGGCCTGATCTTCCTAATGTTGTATAAAGCAAATCTGCAGGACAACTGCAGGTAGTTTTAGCAATGTGGTCTGAAAAATTAAACTTATCATCAATCACAACTCCAAGGTATCTAGCTGTTTTTGAAGGAGTTATGGCTGATGAGCCTAACTGGATGGTGAAATTTGATAAAGTGATGGGTTTGTTGAAACAACAAGCAGTTCTGTCTTAGCCAGGTTGAGTTGAAAGGTTGATGTCCGTCACTCCACAAGAAATGTCCTGTTATACATGCTGAAATGCGTGTTCTGGTGCTGGACTGGAGTGTGGTTCCTGAGATGCCCTTTTCCTATAGGGTTGACAAGAGAATCTGGTGGTTCACCGTATCAAAAGCAGCAGACAGATCCAGCAAAATAAGTATAGAAGATTTGGAAGCCACTCTTGCTAGTCTTAGGGCTTCAACAACCGAGAGCAAGGCAGTTTTGGTTGAATTTCCACTTCTGAAGCCAGATTGGTTGCGGTCTAGGAGGTTGTTCTTTGTGAGAAAGGCTGAGACTTGGTTGAACTCAACTCGTTCTAGTGTTTTTGCAATGAAAGGTAGAAGGGAAAAAACCCAATCTGTATTTCTCTAAAAGAGTTGGGTTAAGAGTGTGTTTCTTAAGAAGTGGGGTTATACGAGGCTGTTTAAATGTTGAGGGAAAAACACTAGTGTGAAGGGATGTGTTAACGATGTTAGTGAGTGCAGGTACAACTGCAGGATAAATGGCTTGAAGGAGATGAGATGGATTAGGATCAAGCGGACAAGTAGTAGGAGGATTGGAAAGGATGAGTTTAGAGACTTCTGCCTCAGAGAGTTGAGAGAAGGATGAAAACGAGTGTATGCTTGCTGGTAAGATGTGCTTGACAGATAGTGGTGTGGAAAATTGTGCACTGATGTTTTTAATTTTATTAATGAAGATTTGCAAAGGGCTTCAGCTGTTTCGAGTATGGGAGGGGGAGGAGGAGACAAAGTAGTGGGATGAAAATGGTTAAAGAAAGAGCATGCGAGAGTTAGGCGAATTGTTAATTTTGTTGTGATAGTATGTCCTTTCAGCAGTGGATACATTAGCAGAGATGAAGAGAGGAGTGATTGATATACATTTAGGTCAGTAGGATTTTGTGATTTGCGGCATACTTTTTCTGCAGCTCTGAGCTTAGAACGATTCTCAGAACAGGAAGACGAGGGGCAGACAGTGTCTAAACAAGACGTAAGAGAGGAGCAGAAAGTATCAGTAGCACTGTTAGTATCAAGAGATGATAACTGTTTAGGGGGAGGAAGCAAAGATGAAACCATAGCAGATAGCCAGGAGGGTGAGAGTGAGCGTAGGTTACGTCGAAAAGTGACATGTTTAGGGGTATGTGTTGTGTCAGGAACCATGTTGAGGTTAAGAGTGAGGAGGAAGTGATCCGAGGTGTGCAGTGGAGTAACCAGCACATGATCAGTGGAGCAGTGTCGTGTGTAAATAAAGTCCAGTTGGTTGCCTGATTTGTGAGCAGCCGTAGTTTATACTCGCTTGAGATCAAAAGAGGCAAGCAGTGGAAGTCTGCAGCCTGAGGTTTATGTAGGCTTATGTTGAAGTCTCCAAGCATAACTAGTGGAGTACCATCTTCAGGAAAGTTTGAGAGCAGCACATCTAATTATTCCACAAAGTTACCTAGTTGGCCCTGGTGGGGGGGGGGGGGGGGGGGGTCGTAAACAACTTAAATGGATTTTAAGAGGTGGGTAATAGTGGCTGAATGTGATTAAAAGGAGCTATTGATACTCAGAGATGGTAAAGGATTACATTTCCAATCATTAGAGATAAGCAGACCAGTACCTCCACCTCTTCCAGTCAGACGGGGGAGTGGGAAAAAGATAAATTATTTGAGAGTGCTGCAGTTGTAGCATTGTCCTCTGGTTTGATCCACATCTCTTTCAGGGCCATGAGGTTTAGTCTTGAAAGACTAGTAATAGATGTAATAAAATCTGCTTTGTTTACAGCATACTGGCAATTCCAGAGACCAATAGAAAAAAAAAGTAGTTTATTAGTAGACATAGGCAAAGTGCGCAAGTTGTCAGGATTGCGCTGCCTACAGTGTGTGAAACATGGTTTGCGAGTGGTAGTGATAGTAGGGATCTGTAAACACATAGTAAGAATTGGTTATAAAAAAACTGAAAAAAGAAGGGAAACAAGTAGTGAAAGAGAATGATTCAAAAGCAATACTTATGTCCCTTGCCGGTGTCCCTGCTCGGTGGAGTCGAACAGTAGAGTCCGAGGTCTTTTACACGAGTAGCCTGCACCGAGGACTGGCCGCGGTATACAAAGCCTTTTTATATTCGTCTAACAACTAATTAAATCAGCTGGACCCACTTTCCTGTTAATCCAACAAATCCAAGCAAGCACATGACACTGACAAGGTACGTGATGCAGTACGAGACCAAATGCGATTTCAGCACATATCCACAGTAAACAAAACAAGCGTTTCCAAGCAACGACAACTGCGCTAAACACTAATGAGACAAGAAATAAATACACTTACAAGCTGCTTTTAACTTCTGCTTATTGACTTGCTTCTCTCAAAGAGTATATCTTTACACTGTGTTTTGCTTGCGCTTGAACACAATTTCCTGTTTATCACAACAAATGGCGAAGCAAAGCGCACGTCACTGACAAGGTACGCGATACAGTACTAGACCAAACGCGATTTTCACACGTCTCCATACATGTACTGTCCTGTGGCAGTTTGAAACTTTTAGGGTATTTTTGGTGCAACAACACTGCAGATAAAAATAAAAGTCTTGTTATTGTTATGTTTTGTGGAAGAAACTAACTACTGCTACTGCTATTGCTATTAAATGGCTTTTTAAATCAAACTCACAAAGCAAATTAGCCTGAAACATTCAGGATATTGCAACAAAATAAAACTCACTGACAGCAAAATTATTATGTCAAGGCACTGTGTAATACACATATATTATATATACAGATCTTTTAATGTTACATGTTGTTGAGCTAGCAGATTTAGAACTATCAGCATTTCAACAACTTATGCTGTTTATGTAGTATGACCTTAGAATCGATAAATATTTCAAATTTTAGCATTTATGAAAGGTACTAATGCTTTTTTATATAACTTTTTAAATCAGTTTATAACTCTTTCTGTCATTTACACAAATATTTTTTTCTTTGACTAAATTATATATAAAAAACATTTAAAAAATTGCAATGTTAATATAGACATGCTGCTTTATTTCTCAATAGGACTTACAGTGGTGTGAAAAAGTGTTGGCCCCCTTCCTGTTTTCTTATTTTTTTGCATGTTTGTCACACTTTAATGTTTCAGATCATCAACAAAATTTAAATATTACACAAAGATAATGCAAGTAAATGTTAAATAGAAAGAACTCCAATTAACCACATTATTTTAGAAAGCTGAGGTAAATTCACTAGCCACACCCAGGGCTGATTACTGCCACACCTGTTCACAAACAAGAAATCAACTGAAGTGGAGCCTGTCCTGTCTGACAAAGTGAAGCAGGCTTAAAGAGCAACACATCATGCCGCGATTTAAAGAAATTCAGGAACAGATGAGAATCAAAACAGTTGACATGTATCAGTCTGGAAAGGATTATAAAGCCATTTCTAAGGCTTTGGGACTCCAGTGAACCATGGTCAGAGCCATTATCCACAAACTGCAAAAACTTGGAACAATGGTGAACCTTCCCAGGAGTTGCCGGCCAACCAAAATTACTCCAAGAGCACAACGACGACTCATCCAAGAGGTCATAAAAGAACCCAGAACAACATCTAAAGAACTGCAGGCCTCACTTGCCTCAATTAAGGTCAGTGTACATGATTCAACAATAAGAAAGAGACTAGGCAAAAAACAGCATCCATGGGAGAGTCTCAAGGCAAAAGCCACTGCTGACCAAAAAAAAACACAAAGGCTCGTCTCTCATTTGCAAAAAAATATCTTGATTATCCCCAAGACTTTTGGGCAAATATTCTGTGGACTGATGAGACAAAAGTTGAACTTTTTGGAAGGTGTGTGTCCCGTTACATCTGGCATAAAACCAACACAGCATTTCATAAAAAGAACATCATGCCAACAGTCAAACATGGTGGTGGTAGTGTGATGGTCTGGGGCTGCTTTGCAGCTTCAGGACCTGGACAACTTGCCATAATTGATGAAACCATGAATTCTGCACTCTATCAGAAAATCCTGAAGGAGAAGTCCGGCCATCAGTTGTGAGCTCAAGCTCAAGCGCACTGGGTTATGCAGCAGGACAATGATCCCAAACACACCAGCAAGTCCACCTCTGAATGGCTCAAGAAAAACTAAATTAAGGTTTTGGAGTGGCCAAATCAAAGTCCGGACTTAAATCCGATTGAGATGCTTAAACAGTCCATTCATGATCGAAAACCCTCCAATGTGGCTGAATAAAAAAAAATTCTGCAAAGAAGAGTGGGACAAAAATCCTCCACAGCGATGTGAAAGACTCAAAGCCAGTTATCGCAAACGCTTGATTGCAGATGTTGCTGCAAAGCGTGGCACAACAATTTATTAGATTTAGGGGGCAATTACTTTTTCAAGTAGGGCCAGGCAGGTTTGGACAGCTTTTTCCCTTAATAAAATAAATAATAATCATTTAAAAACTGCATGTTGTATTTACTTCTGTATTTTTGTGTAATATTAAAATTTGTTAGATGATCTGAATCTTTTAAGTGTGACAAATATGCAAAAAATTTAAAAACAGGAAGGGGGCAAAAACCTCTTCACACCAGTACAGTGCTGTTTTTCCCATTCATGTTGACTTTGTATTTGGTCAGATTTGAACAGAATAATATAACATTTAGGTGCAAATATGCAGAATAATAAACCAAAACTTGAGGCTAAAATGGCAAATATCTCCACAGCTACATTAAATTTTCCAGGAGAACTGACATAAGCTGGTATAAAAGTGATCCATACAGCACAGACTATGAGCATACCGAATGCGATGAATTTGGCCAATATAACCCAGAACAGCCCAGAAACCTATAGTAGAACCCAGACTGCACTCAAGAATGACCTTTTCCTTATAATATTTCATATTTTTGTAAGGAAATGGAGGAGATATTGTTAGCCAAAGCACACAGATAAGAACCTGTATAAGTGTAAAAGCAAGAACACTGAGTCGTTGTTGTGCAACCCCAAACCATTTCATGACATTACTTCCCGGAAGTGTAGCCTTGAAGGCCATTAACACCACTACTGTTTTTACCAGAACACAGGAGATACAGAGGTATACCCAAATGCTGTGTGACGCAACATACAGGACCACTCTCACACACAGAGCGAGGCTGGTGGAGTAAGTGATAATGCATGACACCTGTGCCACTCACCAGTCTCGGGTCCCATGGAGGAGCTCCGGAAGGATAAGAGGAGGAGTGACGACAGTGCAAGACGAGAGAGCTCCTAAAATCATAATTTGAGCCATTCAAAAATCTCTTAAATTCACACTGTGAAAACATTAAACAATAATAAAGCATAGTAACTAAATAAACATAACAATATGTTAGAAAAGTAAACACTATTTGCATTCAGCTTAAAATAAATAAATAAAATATATACACTAAGAAAAAAAACAGTCATGCTTGAAACACCTTGATATCCTAGATGTTTTAATAGTTTGCTGTTATAAAATACATTTATAAATATAAAGCATTTTGATTTTAAATGTCTGTTTGTTTTAAAAATCTGATCTGATCTAATGCTTTCCATGTAACAAATTTGGAGCATGATAGAAGCTGTGGTTTTTGTGCAAACTCAAATGAAGGTAATGTTTCTTTACTGCGTATTGCAAAAAGTGATCCAATGATTATTTTTCCATCCTTGAAAAGCCATTATTCAGCAAAAAGTGTTTCCAGCAAGTTAGGAAGTTGATGGACAAGCAGGAATATAGAAAGAAAGAGAAGAATCCTAAAGATTAAGCTCAACTGTGCTTACCAAATGTAAATAACCTGATACAGTATTTGCATTTTTATAGATGTAATTAGTACGAATGAATGATTGTAAATGTAGCCAATAACCTTTTCATTTATGAAATACATAGATCCTCCACAAAATCAAATCCATTTCTTGATCCAGTGATTCTGGAGAAAAAGCATTTTGTGTCATACTAGGTGGAAAGTGCTTTCACCCTTATGAGTATGAAATCAGTTGTAGGTTTAGAAATTTGTGCATGAAATGAAGTGCTTACTTTACATTTCTGGTTGAGAAATTCATCTGGCTTTTTTCTTTCTGTGCATGAAAGTCATTAAAGTGTAACTAACTTAATAAAAATAAAAAAACTTGCATAAATCATCAAAATGAGACCAGTAACATGCTTTAAGAAAATACGTCAAAGCATGTACATTTTTATTCCATGTCAACTTTTATGTAATTTCACATATACAATGTTTCACAATAATTTCACCCCGTCTTTACAGATTAAGAGTCTGGTTGACAATCCCTGTAGTGTTTTTGTGTATCTATTTTTTTAAAACACGTTATAGTGTCACTCGGCCTGTATAGTCTCTACAAGGCCACGAACCAGCAAGTAGCGAGATAGATAGACAGGACAGACAGACAGACAGTGATAGATAGATAGATAGATAGATGGTGCTGTAGTTATTTCCCTTATTAAAAACGTTAAGTAAACAGTATTGTACATTTGTCCTCTTGTCTGATTTTCACATGATTTTTGCCATAAAGTTTGAAATGTTGTGTTTCATCTCATAGCTGGTTGTTTTGGTTCATGGCTTAAAACTCTTAAACAAATACTTTAAAAAAAAATCCCTATGGGCAAAATAGCATTAACCAGTAGCATCATCTGCTTCATGACTGCTGTTGTCCTTTATGTGTGTTTATGTCCGTTATGTCTAATGCACGCATTTGCATTAGTAAATCTCAGTGTTTCGCAACATGCATGTGACTTTGTCTACATTTGTGCATTTATTTCTGCAGGTGTTTGAGAGCTGCAGACAGCGTGAGTGTGTATGTGTGTGTTTGTGGGAATCATTACCCTCCGGATCTGAAATAGCACGGTGAGGGGGGAGGGGAGCTCTGAAGCACAGGCATGGAAACGTGCAGATCCTGTTACAGGATCATAATATCACTGAAAACTCTGCGCTCTGTGCTCCATCCTCTCCGCTGCACTTGTTCGCCAGCTCACGCCATCCTTTCTGCCGCATTCTCTCACTCCATCTCCACCAGTACACCCAGTGCCGAAGCTCCGGCATAACACCCGGTCCCTCATGTGCCGTATGTGTTGTGTGTAGGATTGGAACAGAACGTACAGCCTGCTTAGCAGCCCTGACATATTTCCAGACTCTGCTCTGACAACTCAGTCAGAGCTCTCCTCCCGAAAGGCCTCTGCCTTATTTTTTACGTTAATTCCACCGTTATCCGGTGCTGTGTCTCAGACACTTAGCTACCGGATGGAGCCGTAACTGGGATCTAAGTTGCGCTTCTGAAGGTGTCCTTTAAAGGTGGGCTTCTGCCAGCCATTTTGTCAAACTCTATAAAGCCCGTCTTTTACCAGAGACATTTTTTGACACTGTGTTTTTCCTCTCCTTGGAGAGTTTTCACTCAGGGTCATTGCTCAGCACTGGTGCATTAGGGAGCAACGAGACAGGTTGTCTGTTTATGAATGTCTCTTTGCGTGAGGGAACACTGTGTGCTGCCCCAAGGAGGCACTACCAGCTCCAACTTCCACCCAGGTACAGAATTCACCCTACTTTTTACGTGTCCCTCCTTAAACCCTTCTCTCCTTCTGCATAAGAACCCACGGTACCAGATGAACCTCCTCCTCTAGAGATCCTAATACAGCCATCCATCTATCAGGTCATGGATATTCAGGATTCGTGGCGGTGGAGAGGCCGGCTGGAGTACCTGGAAGATTGGGAAGGGTATGGACCAGAGGAAAGATCCTGGGTGGTCTGGGACGATGTTCTTGACCCCATACTCCTAGAAGAGTTCCATCGGACCCATCCGAATTGTCCCGCACCCAGAGGCCGTGGTCATCGCCGCTTGAGGGCGTCAGGAGTCACCCCTGGAGGAGGGGGTAATGTCAGCGAATCACCACAATCACCAGCCACAACTTACACCAGACAACGCTCACCTGAGTTCTGATTCCCCGCACCTGTCGTCTGCAATCAAGTCACCGTTAAACAGCACGCTCCTTCCAGTCACTCACAGTCCGGTCTACCGTTCACTACACTGAACTTAACCAGACTCTATGAATGTCTACGTGGTTCTTCGTGTGTGCTCCTGCTTGCCCTGTGTTACCCCTTGGATTTGTGTTATTAAAGACCAGTGTTTGAGTTACTCCTACGTCTCCACGTTCCTTGCTCCTCACAGTAGTGCATCGTGACAACAACATAGTATAATTTTGCTGAAATTTCACCACAGGTACTTTTTTTCAGTGAGCTTGGGTTGTGTTTATTTATTATTTAGGTAATTTCTCAGAGAATGATTCTGATTGATCAATAGCATCAATATTTTTGGTATAATGAACCGCTAAACTGATTATTTGTCTGAAGCAGTGTATTTGTGCATAGCTGTGATAGTTTAATGGACATTCATGAGGACGTTTTTCAGTTATGTTTCTCTAATAAGTGCAGTAGATAACACCACACACACACACACACACACACACATGCTCACTAACCCTAACACATACAAAACCCTGCCTGGAAAAAAAAATTGATGCCAAATTTTTTTTATTTTTTTTATTCATTAGTCTTACAGTATGTTCCCTGTGTTGACTGTAAGTCTGACAGAGCCAAGTTTTTCATTTTTTTATTTACTGAAGTGCCCAGAACAGTTGATTCATAAGCGTTGTCAAATAAGACGAATGTTCTGGAAACGTTTCAGAATAACAGTTGCTGAGCCAGTTGTTCTGAACCGCTGTGTGTGAAGCTAAGTAAACTGCCGCTGTGTGCCTCAATGTCATGCTGACTCACTGTAAATCTGTCTAGTAAATAATTAAAAAAGACTATTCATTGAAAAAATCAAACCACTATAGTTGTGGTAGTAGGCAGTGAAAGAATTGTCCTTCTCTCAGGAAAGGTGTGTCTGGAATCAATTGTGGGAAAAGGGATTGGTTACCCATTAGATTACTATATGGTCATAATAAGTCTGAGGTTTATTTATGTAGTGTGATACATTGCAGATATTTGGGTGAGTCAGTTATTGATTTCTTAAATATGTATTCAGTTTTTTTTCTCTCTTCAGACTTTACAAGCACTATTTATGCTTTGATTAACAATTATTAAAAGTGCAACATCACTTGCATGACTCATGAGATCTCAGAAACACTTCATTTATCAGCATCTCATATTAATTTTTTTTCAACGTTGATTCAGAAAAGACACATTATTGGGGTTTCTCCCCAAATCTACTCCTATGTGTGTCTTTTGTTCTGGTGTGATGGCAGCAGTGTGTGTATGTCAATAATTGATTTGGTGCAGCTGGCTGATGGGTGTTGGAAACAGGAAGACACCCGCTGATGAAATAATCTGTCAGATCCTCTTCATCAGAAAGCCCCAGTCTCATTTATGAAAGACTGATAATTACGGCATAATTAATGTAAAAGGTTTTTCCTGTGTTTAGTCTTGCTACCAATCTATGGCTCTGTCCCAAAATCGTCTATGGTAGCAAATAGTGCTCCTCGTGTGAACCTCGAGAAACTGGTTACACTTTATTTTACAGTATGTGAACTTACATGTACTTACTTACCTAAGGAAGTACTGGGTAATATAAGGTTCCTACATAGGTTAAGGTTAGGTTTAGAGGTAGGTTCAGGGTTAGTACCTACAGTAGTTATTGTAATTACTATAATAAGTACATAATATGTACATGTGGAACAGGACTGTAAAATAAAACGCGGTTACACTTTATTTTAAGGTGTCCATGTTACAGTGTAATTAACAAGTACTGGTCATATAATAATACATGGTACTACGATAGGTACGGTTAGGATTAGGGTACTTGCATGTAATTATGCATAATTAATTGTTATTATAATAGTAAGTAATAGTAGCATGTGTAACAAACACATCTTAAAATAAAGCGTTACCTAAAGCGCTAATGAGAAACTCAACTAAAGGAGGTGGTCATACAGTTTTTGTTGCATTTACTTAAATTCATACGTATGCAAATGCTGGAAACGGGAAGCACAAGCTCATGTGAATTTTACTGCATTGCAAAGTTAAAGTTTATTGAACTCTGAGTCTGACCTGCAAATTCATATCACATGAAGACGTCTGACCAACAGAAGTTTGACGCCGTACGACTTCTTAGCTGAATTAAAAGAATGCAAACTTTAAATCTGCAGAATTGCAGCTTTGCATTAAGGCCGTTGCAGTATCCATAGAAATGTTGTGTACTCGAAGTCTAGTGTGACCGTGGCTTAATGCTCACAGATGATTCCAGTTAAGGCTGTTACAACATCAGATTTTCATTACATAATTATCATGGCCAATAGAATTCATGATAATGATATTATAGAAATTTTGATGATAATAATAATAATTCATAATAAACAGTCAAATTTATATTGATTTTATTTTTGCCAATGAATCACACTAAAAAAAAAACAAGTGCATGGAGGTAACTATATCTGTACAAAAATAAATTTCTGTTGACTGGCACTTCCTGCACACTGTAGTCTAACACCCTTTCGTTTTTATAGAATCGAAAAAAACGAACACACTGGTGAACAAACTTTTTTTCCGGTGCGGTTAGAGTGCCAGGTTTTCATCTGTTGTCTCCCCTCCCTTTTTTGCATCCATCCTCTACTCGGAAGATGATATTGCACTGCAGTAGTATCTATACACGGCTTTTCCCACTTTTTTCTGTTTTATGAAGATTGGTAACTAGCGTTTAGGCGCAATACTGCCATCTACTATGCAGGAAGCTCAACCAGATAATAACTGGTACTGGATTATTTATGATTTTAGAATATGGGTAGTATCAACATTATATCAGTACACTATAAAACATGTGTTAAATATAAAACACAGCGCATGGGTTAAAAAGGGACAAACCCAGCATTGGGTTGTTTGACCCAACGCCACGGCTCGGGTTCCAAAGACAACCCAACCGCGGGTCAAAACACAACCCATAGCGGGGTTTGCCCTTTTTAATCAGCATTTTTTAGAGTGGATATATAATATAGATCAACAGTCTCCCCTTATGAAATTAAGCCAGGGTTTTGCTTACACTAAACATTTTGTGGTAAACATGGTCTTTGTAGTTAAACTGTGATTATACAAATGGTAATCAATATGCCAAAAAAAAAAACCAAAAAACATGGTTGCTACACTTTTACTATAATAAAACCATGGTTAATTTTCATAAAGTATCATCAATGCTGGTATGTTGTGACACCCCTAATTCAATGTATTTGCATATATATTTACATATATTCGCATGTCATTGCCGCAATATTCTAGTAAGTACATGTGTTGTCATTATGTTTTACTGACCTTGTCATAGTGAATTCTGGGATTGCCTTTTTCCACACAGGATACACGCAGTGCTGGGGTAAAATTTGGCCATTTTTTTTTGAAGTTGCTAAAAAAAATAAAATGATTCACTTCTTTTATTTTCATTTATTTCTTTGCGCAGATTGTTGATTGGCGCTCCCAGAGCCAGGGCTTTATCCAATCAGGGAGCAAACATCACAGGTGGGCTGTACAGCTGTGACATCACCACCCATCCCGATGACTGCACTCGAGTGGACTTTGACAATGATGGTGCGCAGAAAAACAAAAGTTATTTGTACCAGAGATGTGACAATATCATATGAGATGTAAAGTCAGGCATGTACAGTAGATGTCTACTGACTGCTCTTTTGTTGTTTTATTGGTTTCAATGCTCATTGAGTCAGCAGTACCAGGATTCTCTGATAGATCTTGAATTAATCATGACTTGGTTTCTGTTCATGGTGACTCTCACAGTTGATGCTCGTGTGGAGAATAAGGAGAACCAGTGGATGGGTGTAACTGTTCAGAGTCAAGGACCTGGAGGCAAGATTGTGGTACGTCAAGAGCATTGCTACCAATTACCTGACATCCAGTTACAGTGTCATTACTTTTATTATTTATCACACAATATCTGACACCGTACAGTATCAGCACACAACTCTAGCTTCTTTCCTTCTGTCTCAGATATGTGCCCATCGCTACCAGCGTCTGTTGTTCCCCAATACACCCCAAGAGGCGCGTGACATCACAGGACGCTGCTACATGCTCAGTCAGGACCTCAGCATCGACAGCCAATCAGACGAGGATGGGGGGAACTGGAAATTCTGCGATGGTCGCACCAGGGGTCATGAAAGATTCGGGTCCTGTCAGCAGGGCTTGGCCGCCACCTTCACTAAAGACTACCATAGTGCATTTTGGAGCACCAGGCGCGTACAACTGAAAGGGTAGAACCAAAAGACATTGATGCAAAAGCTAAAATGCTGTATGCTATGCATGAACACACACACACACACACCACACATAGATGGCCTGGATTCTGTAAGGTATTCTGTAAGATTCTGTAAGGTATTGAAGACCATAAGTAATGTCACATGGCCAGATTTTGACTGTTGCCATGAAGTCTGGTTCATTCCGAAACACTAAAAAAGAACAGAAAATGTGTGTCAGATTTATAATCACAATTTCTGTCCATCATAAAGTTAAAAGGTACAGGTTATTTAACAGAAAACGTATAAAAAGAAGCAGAATCTGCGTCAGATGGACTGTGTGTGGTCTGGGTGTGTCATCTGAGGCTGAGACCAGAGCAGAAGTGACTCACAGGTCACTGTTTTGACCTTTGGCAAGGTCTTACCTCACAGACACCTCATACTGCTATAATTGATTTATTATGATGGGCTGATCCATAAAAATAGCCAGTGGTTTCACTTACATGTTTTATATGATTGGGGACATCATATTGGTGTCCCCCCCCCCTGGTGAGGAGGAGCACGGCAACAGCCTCTCATTCATCGTGTTATTAATTCACACAATTGTGAAAAAAGTACTTATTACAGAAATAATTTACTTAAGTGCAAATTGGATGTAATGTTTTCAGACACTTAATGTGTTAATTGCAATTAAATTAAAATGTATCATAGTTTATTTATATTAAATTTAGAGTGTTTTTTTCTTGACACACCTAAGCAGTTAATGTAATTTCATAATTTAACCATATTTCAAAGACAATAGAAGTAATTATGTAATATTGCTGAATATATTGACAAGCATGTACGTCATTTCCATTAAAACTTGTATGTATGTATTAAAATCATTTGTACACTAATAAAATATACTAAGTCTTTTACATGTGATTTAGTATGTTAGTCAACACATCTAAATAAGTGTACTTCTTTAAAGCACAACAAAAGATTATTACAAATAATGATTTAAAATTAACCACACTTCTTTTTCACATGGGTTTGCACAAATAAAATACACATTTCTAGTGAAGTGAAGTGACATGTGGCCAAGTATGGTGACCCATACTCGGAATTAGTGCTCTGCATTTATCCCATCCAAAGTGCACACACACACACGCCTGGAGCAGTGGGCAGCCATTTATGCTGCGGCGCCCGGGGAGCAGTTGGGGGTTTGGTGCCTTGCTCAAGGGCAACTCAGTCATGGTATTGAAGGTGGGAGAGAGAGCGCTGTACATTCATTCCCCCCACCTACAATCCCCCGGTGCGAGACTCGAACCCACAACCTTTGAGCTACAAATCCAACTCTCTAACCATTAGGCCACAACTTCCCGACTTATAATAACCATATTAATCATTTGTTTTCTGTATCACCAAAATCTTGTTGTTTAGCACTCACCCCATCACATCCATTCTCTAGGTATAGTGCGTGTTGAACAGAAGAACAACACTCTGCTGGAAATGGGCTTGTTTGATGATGGTCCTTATGAGGTCGGGGATGAGAACCGGCTGGATCCAAATCTAGTGCCAGTACCAGCTAACAGTTACTTAGGTGAGTGTGAGAAAAATGCACAGTGCATCTGTGTTTGTGTGTGCTGTGGTCAGTAATTGTATTTTGAAGTGACACTGAATCTCGCATATGTACAGGATTCTCTCTAGATTCCGGCCACAGTATCACAAAGAAAGGCAAACTCATCATAGTGTCAGGAGCGCCGAGAGCCAATCACAGCGGTGCAGTGGTGTTTCTGCGGAAGGAAGGCGAAGTGTCCACCACGCTCACACCTGAACACGTTCTGGAAGGACCAGGACTTGCATCCTCCTTTGGATATGATGTTGCTGTGGTGGACCTGAATGGAGATGGGTAGGCGACACAAGATCTGTTGAAAATAAAGTAACTCCTGAAAATGAGTGAGTGGATCGTGAATGGGCAGCTGAACTGTGTTGATTGTCGCTCCAGCTGGCAGGACGTTGTGGTTGGTGCACCGCAGTTCTTCCAGAGAGATGAGGAAGTGGGTGGAGCCGTGTACGTTTACATCAATAAGGCTGGAAGGTGGAAGGACGTCGCTCCTACTCGCCTGAATGGAACGAAAGACTCCATGTTCGGACTGGCTGTGGAGAACATTGGAGACATTAATCTGGATTCTTTTGAAGGTTAAATACAGGAGTTGATTTTTTAGCTTTGGATGCAAAATAATGAATTCTTTTGGCTTGTTCAGGTTATTTCATATTCTTCCCGCTTGTATCTCAGATATTGCAGTAGGTGCTCCTTACGCAGACTCAGGGTCTGGTAGCGTGTACATCTACCACGGATCTGCTGACGGCATCAATGCCTCACCA
>JADLZN010009048.1:0-58988 GCA_018155175.1 Sinocyclocheilus anophthalmus
TACCAGACGTGTGTGTGTGTGTGTGTGTAGGTTTATATGAGAACTATGTATTATTTTTACAGAACACTGATAGCGAACATACAATGACATAAAGCAGACAGGTTATTTAATACACATTAATGAGGTTACACAGACACTCAGTCACTAAACCCCACACTTACACTCTGACAAAATCACTCATTCTAGATGCACAAATCACATAAATCACACAGATTTAAAACAAACACGCACACTTATACATAGTCTCCATCCAGGGATATGGGTCAGTGTCTGGCAGTTTAACTGGGTATCATATTGTGACATCCTAATCAAAGACACCCACACAGAGACGTGTCACAAAATGCCCACCTTGTCTGAATCTCACATCTGGACCTAATCACTCAGTAAAAGAACCACATGGAGGAACATAGGAGTCGCTATGCTAATGCTAAAACACTGGGGCCCTGTAAAGCTACTGCCAACATACTGTAGCTATTACGTCAATACTAAGATCATGAGGAGTTATTTTGTCAATAGTAGAAATTCATTCAACGGGACAAGTAATGTTATGTCAGTATTTAAAATTGCTTTGAATTTGGTTAATGTGGTGAACTTATTTTAAAGCAGCTGTAAGGAGTTTCTATACCATTAGTGGCACTAAACCAAATTAGTTTATTGCAAAAAATAATGATATGTTATTGCAATGTTATTTTGTGAGTAAAGTAAGATGTTTGACAATTCTGCACACCACCTTTCTGTAACACTGGTGGGAACTACAAAACTGTGTTGAAATAACTGATGAGAAAGCTTTCAAACTGGTCACGGTGCACATGCAGTACTTTTTATTTGCATTTGAGTCTGGAACATGCATGCTTGCTTTAACACTGACTGCAGAAGCACAGAAAGAGGCAACTGAAAATAGACTAATGATTTTTGCAGGACTGTAGGGATGAGGTGATAAAATAAAACTGAGTTAGCAGTGGGAAAATATTCAGACAAATCTCACCTGTGGGTGGAAGAGAAATCCGGGAGCCGGCCGCATATACTTGTCCTTGAGGACTTCGAAAGGATCGTTCATCTTTCTTTTCTCAACCCTGCTGATATTAAACTTCTATCAGTTCTCAGGGCAAGTTTAACCAAACTAAGTCTATTCCATTACACTAACACAGTAGGAAGGACATGTGATTGACAGTACCTGTAAATGGGATCCATGAAGAAAGGTGTAGGTCTTGCATGTTGGAGGGAAGGGTCGGCCTTAGGTGGCTCCGGTTCTACCCTCTCCTCACCAAAGACAGGGTTCTTTTTTAACTCCTCCCCTCTTACACTCTTTCTTCGACTTCGTCCACTAAGACTTAGGTCCAGCGGTTGATCCTGATTGGCTGATTGTACGTGTGAGGCTTCCGGTTTCAAAGGGGTGCAGGTAGCTGCAAGACGTTCTACCTTCCGCTTGGTGGTGAGGTCAAAAGGTGATTCAGCGTTTCTGCCCAGAAGTTTTTTACCCTCAATCAGAGGGCTTTCTGGTTCCCCTTTGTGGCCTGGAGGTCTAAGTTGCTCCCTTTCAGGGAAAGGATAGACTGATGGAGAGAAGGCAGGAAAGAAAGACAGAGGGAACATGGAAGGGTATGGCAATGCCCCAACTTTTTTATCTTGCAGGCCTGCAAGTCCAGTAGAACCAAAGTATTTCTCAGCAATGGAGGCAATTGCCTTTATCGAGTCATTAACGGCACCGGAAACAGCCGTTTGCTCGTCCAAAGATGATGGAAGGAGCCCCGGCACAGGGAAGTCTTTTCCATTATTGGTGTTGCTACTACTACTGGAGCTGACAAGAGTTGGGCTTTGGGCATCATTGAACCCACTTGACTTCCTTTTCGGGCCCTTCCCGTTCTCCCGCACTCGCACCCGTTCCCGGTCGCTTTCTGCTTCGCTGTCCAACTCTGAACCTGAAGTGCTTTCCAGCTCACTCCCGCTCGGAGTGCTGACGTCGTCCAGATCGCTACTCTCCGACTGGTCACTCATCTTCCTGCCGTGCCTCGGTTTGGAGACAGATCCTTCCCTCTGACGCTCCATGCTCTCACTCTCCCCGTTGAACGAATCCTTGCGTAAACTCTTCAAGAGGTCATGCGACCCAGAGATGGGTGAGGACAGCAGCGGACTCTTTCGTAGTTCACCACTCAGAGGGCCGCTAATGGGTGACGTGGATGGGATTATAGGGGGCCGGTGGTAAAGTCCTGATGGGAAAAGCCCTGGAAAACTGAAT
Source organism: Sinocyclocheilus anophthalmus (assembly GCA_018155175.1). Classification (NCBI taxonomy): domain Eukaryota; kingdom Metazoa; phylum Chordata; class Actinopteri; order Cypriniformes; family Cyprinidae; genus Sinocyclocheilus; species Sinocyclocheilus anophthalmus. The sequence continues at coordinate 2,237 of JADLZN010009048.1, forward strand.
GGGAATGCTGGAGGTGCTGCTGGGAATGTCAGCCCACCATGGTGCCGGTTCGTCCCAAAATAGTCTGCTAAACTAGGACTCCCATGGCTCATTCCAGCCAGTGCGGACTTGTCTAGGCCAGGGGTGCCAGGGAGGGCCACGCCCTGGGCAAAAAATCCTCCGGCAGCAGCAGCAAAATGATTTTTACCCTCACAGAAGCGCCGATGCTTGTTTAGGGACGACGTGGTGCTAAACATCTGGCCGCAGTCTTTGCACTTAATCTGAGTGCGACAGTCCGCGTGCATGCGCTTGTGGCGGCATAGATTGGAGAATTGTGTGTAAGATTTGTGGCAGACCTCACCTAGAGACAGTGAGACATGGACATACGGCGGAAAAGGATGGTACGTGTAGCATGCCACACACTACGCAAACTATTCATTCAAAATGCAATACAAAACAAATGCAGGACAAGCAAGGATGGAGATAAAGCATATGCAATGTCAATGCAGGTGCACCACACACACACACACCCACACCACACACAAGGACATCCCACAATGGCTCTCCTTTTAAGCGTGAGAAGGAAACAGAGTTGAATGAATCCTCTCCCGCAGGTCCGTTCCCATGGACCTAGCGACGTCTCTGTCTATCATAAACACACACATACATCTCACATCATTACACAATATTCAGTCGTCAAACAACATTCTTAAAACTCATGATGAATCCTAAACTCTTGCTGTTCATGTCACTGCACACACACTCAGTCCTCACAGCAGTGTATACTGTTAAATCCCTAATGTACACTCTGAAAGTGATAAATCACCCTATACATTACCAATCTAACACCTCTAGTGTGAAATGAAGCCTTTTAACCACTCGCATTTCTCATCATAATCACATATCCTATTGCAAACGTAACGTTTTCAAAATTTATGGAAGTTAGGGAGTCTAGCAGTGTGGGTTTGCTAATCCCTGTCGGATTGCATGAGGTGTGAGGTGCGGAAAGAGAGGATGTTCTACCACCTTATGATGTGTGTTACCGAGGCGGTCACTCAAAAAGACCTGATCAAGAGAGGGATGTAATATAGTGCAGGGTAAAGGATGAATTAAAAAAGGAATTGTTTATCCAAAAATGAAAATTCTGTCATGTACTCACCCTCATGTCGTTCCAAACCCGTAAGACCTTGTTCATCTTCAGAACACAAATTAAAACATTTTTGATGAAATCCGAGAGTTTTCAGACCCTCCATAGACAGCAACACAACTGAAACATTGTATGGCCCAGAAAGGTTGTAAGGACATCGATAACATAGTCCGTGTGGCATCAGTGGTTCAACTGTAAAGTTACTAAGCTACGAGAATACTTTTTTGTGCACTAAGAAAACAAAAACAATGACTTTATTCAACACTCTTACGATTATATGTTATATTGTATATTTGACTTTTGTGTTTGAAATGCTTTCAGTTTTGGAACAACACAAGGGAGAGTAATTCAGTAATTTTTAATTTTTGGTGAACTATCACTTTAAGAGTTCATGGTGGGTTTTTTTGTTCACACACATACTGCTTGGATATCGTACATTCAGGAATACGCACATACGCACACACATCGCTTATATAATTGTGAACAACTGGACACACTTGGATGAACAGGTGTGAAATCTGGGGCGTGTGTGAGGGAAGATCTGTGGGCACTTCAGAGCACTGTGTTTTGTCAGGTCTTAATAAACCATAACGAAATATTATAAACACATTCCGCAGTGGTGGACAGCCAGTAGTAAAACAAATGTGTATGAGTGTTTATGTAAAAGAGAGATTTTCTCTTTTAGTTTAGCATAATTAACAATATTTTTGTCAGTGTTTGTTTCAGTAACACATCTAGAATGAAGTATATGAACACATACATGCAAACGAAGACACAAGTGAGTTTATGGGTCTGTTTCAAAACCTAGTGAGCCAACTCACTGTATACTGCCTTCTAAGGGGTCATCCTAACTGAGTTGAAACCTCATAAGTGACTAATTTGGAATGATGAAACTAAGTATAATTTGACTGAATTATATTTTATCAATACTTTTCAGTATTGAATTGAAATGTAAGTATGTTAACAAATTATAAAAATAAGACTCAATAAGGCTCACTTGGTTACAGAGTGAATATTTGCCTGTGTATGCATCAAAGTGCATGTGTGTGGTGTATTTCGGTGTATGTGTGATGTTGCGAGGTCATTAAGTGTTGTTAGCTGTGCTTGTTCAAATGCTGATTGCTGTAAATGGCTGTCTAAGTCTCTGTATGAGTCGGCCTGCATGTGGTAGTGATTTTCCTGGAATGGCCAGAGTTAGCAAGCTAGTTACTGTCTGATATGTGGTGGTGGGGGGAGGTAACGTCTACACGAGCTGTGTGGGATCAGCACTTCGAGGGTCAATGCATGAAGTTCAATCGTGCAAAGTTCAGAGGTCGCAGTACGGTTTAAGACGTTTAAATCGTTAATTTCACGGGCAAGTGCGCTCTATGCAGGTATGAGATGAAGAATTGAGGCATTCACCAACACCAATCTCTCATCACTTCCTACTTACTTTCTAGCCCTTCCTCCTTCATAATGCCGGGATGAGGTCAGAGGTCATGCATTGAAATTGAGAGTGCAGAGGTGGTGTACTGACATGCATTGAAAGGAAATGTAGGGTAAATTGTGCGTTTCAAAGATTGATAGGATTATAAGAACATGACTATGCTGGTATGTACTGTATAATATTGTCAGTAACATTTACTCTAGGTTTGACTGAAAATCAAAAGAGTCAGATGTTGAAAATTGAACCATCACACACCACAGCATAAATGGAGTGTACACGGACAGAGACAGCACACTTACAAACACACACATGCACAGTCAATAAACGCAGTACATCAAATATAATAGCCTGTAAAATAAGCAGTTTTAGGTTATAGCAAATAAACACAGAATAACACATTTTTTAAATAAAGTATTAATATATTAATTAATATTAACATTAATTAGATGCAAATAATAATAATAATAAACAATTACACACTAATATGAAATTATTATTATCATACTACTAATGAAATTGATAATCCTATCAAATAATTTTCAGTTATTGGATCCTCAGTACCTCATGTTACAGACAACATGAAATCACAATTGACCCTATTTTCTTCTAGCAACAATTCTGTTCTTAATGTGCTGATTTATAGATATATATTATATATATATGCTCTATACTATATCTATATTAGTGCTGATGAAACAAACGACACAAGTTTGTTACATTAATCTTGGTGTGTACTGTGTATATTAATCGTGTATACTAAAAGTACACACCCATAACAGTGTATAATATGTAAGAAATATTCTACATGTTGTATTCAAATAATTATATAGATTTATATTATATTAAAAATAACTATATCTATTTACATTGATTATTAAATTATATAACCGTATACTGTCGGTGTATTTATATACATAATAAATATTCACAGTACATACACATATATTGTGTAAACACAAACTTTTCATTTGGATGCGATTAATCGATTTGACAGCCCTAATATATCACTAATATATTAACTTAATCTCTAACACACAAACATATTCTCTGACTGCCACTTTTCACAGTCCAATAAATTCCAGACGAATATAATTTTTTTTCTACCTAAATATTCAGTTTTTCTGTGAAATGTGTCACATTTTGGAAGTAAAATGGGTTGCAAATGCTGTTTCATGTTAACTTTAAAAAGTGCACGATAAGGATTATAAACAGATCTAACATCAACATAAGTGCCTGATAACCCAGGCCAGCTGGAGAGCTCCACCAGCCTCAAAAACAGATTTGAATCTATTTATATTTATTCATTTGGTGGACGCTTTGTATCCAAAGCCAGTTACACTGCATTGAAGGTATACTTGTCTTTAAATACCAGTTGAGCAAATTAGAAAGTGGAGTGGACCTATCTTCAGATTCAGAATTTGGTGGGAATTTCAAAAGGACGCTGGAGCTCTCCAGCTCTGTGGTGTGGTGTTCAGAGTAGAAAGCATGCAGACTTACATATGAAGGGTCTGAGTGACTTACATATGAAGGGCTTGACGGAAGAGTGGATGTGTTTGTGTTGTTTAAGGCCCGAGGAAGTGGCAAAGGTCTTGCCACAGTCGGGACAGGCGTGAGCTCGCGCCCCCATGTGCTGAGAGCGGATGTGCCTCTGTAAGTTACTTGGGTCTGTGAACACCTGCTGGGTAAAGACAGAGATATAGGGACAAAGTTTACATACACAGCCTACTGACAGCGTGATATATTGGAGTGGATCTCAACTGGTTTTGACTGGACATCAAAGTGGCAATCCAAAAGTACCACAACTGATTATTGTACAAAAGTAAATAAAAACGTGGTTGTAAACAAACACTGACATCTATAGGTTCATGCTTATGTATTTGCTCAAACTGGACGTACAATCTTTGAAGTCAACAACAAAGATTGTTCTCATCCATTTTTATGTTGATAAGGCTATTTGTTTTGCAATCCTAACTATACATGATTATAATGTCAGTCGCTTTTTATTAATTGTATTTATCACCGTATTTTCCATGATGGAATTACTGTTGGGTTTGAGGTAACAGAAGCTGAGCTACAGTAAGAGATGCCAGTTTTTGCACACGTCTTTTCTAATGTCTGGACTCTACCTTTGAGCAGTTTTCACATTCATAATGCTTGCCGCTGTCATGTGACATCTGGTGGCGAATCAGGTTTGATTTCCAGTTGAATGCCTTTGGACACTGATCACACTTATACTCCCTCTCATCGGAGTGAGACAGAGAGTGAGTGTCCAGACTGAGAGACAGACAGAAAAAGAGAAAGACAGAATTATCAGATTTGATTGTGTTTCTTGTTTTGGTAGAAACATGTATATAAAAAAAATTAAAATAATGTTTGAGTTCGGGTCAGAGTTAGTCTGTAGTCATAGAAAAGGGACTACAGTTGAAATGTAGCTTTAATCTAATTCTGTTACACTATTTATCTTGGGAATTGTCCCTGAAATATAACATAAAATAACATAACATAACATAACATAACATAACATAACATAACACAACATATAACATAACATATAACATAACATAACATAACATAGAGTGTTCTAACCTAGATTAAATGTAGATTTAATCTAATTCTGTTACACTATTTATCTTGGGAATTGTCCCGAAATATAACATAAACATAACATAACATAACATAACATAACATAACAAACACATAACATATAACATATAACATAACATAACATAACCTAACATAAAACAAAACAAAGCATAGAGGTTCTAACCTCTGGGCATCAGGAAAGACCTGCTCACACTCCTTACACTCCTGTGGGGAGCGGGGTAAGTTCAGGGGGTGAGTGTGTATGTGCAGCAGATCAAGATCAGGATCGTCTGCGGTGCTGGGCAGACCCTGCTTAGACAGCTTGAAGCCGGAGGAAGGCGGGGTACCGCATGCATGCTTCTGATGGTCCAACAGCTCCGAACCAGACTCAAAGTTCAGGTCACAGTCCTCACAACGGTATTGACGCTCCTCTGCAACAACAAAACGAGTGAGTTAGCAAGTGTGTGTTTGTGTGTGTATGTTTGTGTGTATGAGTGCTAACTCACCGTGTATGTCTGGAGCCATGGTCTCACATGAAAACTCCTCAGCCTTCATGAACAGTAAGAGTTCCTCACCCGGCTGGACCTCTCGGACCACACGGTAAAAGATCTAGAGAGAGAGAGGCAGACATTTAACATGGGACAGAATACTGATACACTACTGTTTAGTGTTTACTATTTTAGTTGTTGTTTTTTTGAAGAAAAGATATTCAGCAAGGATGCATTCAGCAAAAGCCAAAGTAAAGTAATCTACAATGTTACCAAAGTTTCTATATTAAAAAATATTATGTTAATAAGCCAAGTTGTTCGAAAACATACTATGTTCTATTCAACATAAACTTTTTGATGAATTTTGTTGACTATTATCTCATAAAAAAAAAAACTCGATCAACTTTACACCACTAACAAATCAGATTTTAATGTCAGTTCAGTATTTTATTTTATGACCATTACAACTACAGATCCTCAGCATTCCAAATGATGTAACTGTCTATATTTTTACGAGCATGTGAAATAAAAAAGAAACGACAATACATTTTGATGGACAAACAATGATGGGAACCTGAGCTTGAGCATGTGTGTTTGAAAGAGACGGTGTTAAAGAATCCGAATGGAGACCTATCTGTTTGACACACACACACTTCCTGCGTGAACACAATAGGTAGTGGGAGAAACCCAGTTGTGTTATTTGGATAGTGTTATTTTTGGCAAGCCTTGAAGGCATTAGACGGCTCACTTCCTGTTCAGTCCGGTGGTGACATTTGAGCATTCTTATTAGAGATGTCACACAATCAGAGAGACACGCACAAAAACCCCTGATAATATGATAAAGGCAACAGTGAGATGGAGACCCCTTGGAAACGCCATGGTCTTTATGTGTGTGTGTGTACAAGACCCAGCAGGCTGTGGGGGACACGGAGTGACCGAGTCCTGCTCTATTGTTTAACAGGAGAATACAGGGAACTAACAGGACCCTCAAGACAACATGAGAATGGAGTCTCTCTCACACACTTTCACGGCCCGTCTACCCCTTCTGGTGCCTTCCTGCAGATCTCTGATATCTTGTACTTGTAATGTCACAACCGACCCTCTTTCTGTGAGTGTGTGTTTTTATCGCACAAAGACAGGGAGCAAAGGGCCACAATAATATTGTGAGTACGAGACAAAGGCAGAGCTGTTCAAACGCGGTGTGAGGGGCCATGGGGTGAATGATACGGGAACACACACTCATACAACTTGTTGGTCGAGGACGCAGCGAGCCAGCCAAGCTCAGAGATCAGGGGAGTTTACTGGGCATCACTCCTGGCAACCCATTCTGGGCCGTGGTCTGATTCTTCAGTGCCAAGGGTGAGTGCCAACCTGCAAGTCTTTTTTAAGATGCCACAGAAGTGTGTGTGCACACGCTCACACACACTGTTCTGAGGATGAATGCGTATTATCAGGAGGACTTTTGAGTGCTTTCCACAACAGAACGTTAAATATCAGGACAATGTTACTACAGCTTGCAAAATTACTAGATATGACAACAATTCACTTGGATGTAAAATTATAGTATCGTATATAGTAAATCTACTATGAACTATAATAAATAAATAAATCCATGGAAGTTCCAAACGGTAAAAAAAAAATAATAAAAAAAATAGCTTAAAAATAAATAAAAACTAACTAAATAAATAAAATAAATAATAATACATTCAGCTCACCACGTCACCTCAATCCCTGGGTGTTCCCAAAGGTAAAATGAAATTAAGTATATGCATATAAATACATATATAGAAATATGAAAATAATAAAATATGTAATATAATGTAATAAAATGTAATATAAAAAATAAACATTAAATATACTAAAAAGCAAATAAATAAATAAATACACACACATTGGAAGAAAAAAAGTATAATTTTTAATCATTTATTTTTTTAGGTGATGCGGTTTTGGTTAGTCTGTACGCATAATTATCTTTATGGTACGTCCTCATTGGAAAGCTAGGTAAATATGTGAATGTGTCTGGGTTAGGATGTCTGGCCGTTTCAGGTTAACTGATAAGTGAAGGTTGTAAACTTATTAACTTTCAGTGGCTTATAATAACACATTGACCCAGACCTCAATGCACATTTTGACCCATACTGATCCACAGAAGACAAATCAAACGTTTATCATCAGGACTTATCTTTCCAAGACTTTAAGATACACAGGCACTTGCACTTGACTTTGAGGGCACTGAGAAGTGCACTAGATAATTGTTACCTTGACTTCTGCTATTACTGAAGCAAACAGTCTAAGACTTTCCTCTCCAAGTAAGAGAGGTCACTTCATATTACAAGCACCGCACACACATACACTCACATAGCTCGGCTCTATTGTGTAAGTGTCTATGAGAAACGGATGTTAGTCCACTGATGTCCTGATAAACAGGTCCATTAGATCCTTCGTTCAGCACTGTAGGAATGAAAATCACTCTCACACAGACCAACGCCTCACACTGAAATCCCCCTTTCCCCTTCCCCAGGTTCAGTGTAAAGGTGACGAGTGATAAACTGGAATAATCAGACGATCAGCGTTCCTTGTGTCCAAGTTGATCAATATCTGTCCAGCCATGGATTTTCTTCATGCTAATTGTTCTAGGTAACATTTAACAAAGAATATTTAAGTGTTAAACAGCTAAATCAAAATGATGAATCTAGCATTTTGTTTCACACCGATTTTCTTGTTTTCTCCCAGTTTTAAATAACAATAATTAAGCTTTAAATAGCAACACGATCAAAATCCATCCAACAATTCTAGATAACACCTTAAGGAATAAATTAAAGAAGGCTGTCAGTGCAAAAAAGAGCAGGACTGGAAAAAGAAGAATGCATTCCTTTACCTCCACGCAGCCAAAATCTATTCTTTATGAAAACTGATAACGGTCAGTCTTTTGTATCACTCTCTCCAGGTTTTGTCGCTATAAGGAGGTACAGCGTGATTATAAAAACATGTGTGATGCCGGAAGCCATAAAGTCTAAGCCCAACTCTTTGTTATGACAAGGTGTCATAGTTGAACAATTATGTCGCATATCATAATGCTGTGTCTGAACAGGTTCTCTTCCTCTCTTTCTCTTAGTTTCTCTTTATGTAAACCTTTAGAAAAGTAAAATATTTAGAAAATCTAGACCCAGCTTCTTTATTACTCATCAAATATCAAAATTACACTTTAGATTGAGAAACGTTTGGATTTGATTCTTCTAGTGGATCTCACATTTTGTAAAGTTGAATATGGAAAATACAATAGGCCTGTTTAACATTTAAATGAATCCTCAACATACGTCATTTCATTTGAAAAGGCCGACTGGTGCTTCAAGGGTTCTTTTGTTATCTGTAGACAGGCAAACGGTAAGTTCATTTCATAATGACTGGGTTCACTGAATATCTCACTGTGCGATTTGTGATCTCCAAAATAATCCTGATAGCATGAACTGATCACGTGATTATTGTTTCGTTAGATTTAGCTTGCTGTGCTGTGTAGTGGTTCAAGAAAGCACGACAAAACTTCAACTCAACCCAATCCAACCCAGCTAATCTCCACTTAAATCTACTTAGTCCAGATCAATGCAGTCTGAATTTGATCCAGTCCATCTCTACCTATCTCAGTTTATTCCAGTCCGGCCTATTTTGCTTCAACTAATCTTAATTTAATCTATTTGATCTCAGTTTGCCTCATATTAATTTATTTCAACTCACTTAACTCAATAAAACTAAGTTTAATCCTGCTTAACTCAGCTCATCTTAATTGAATCCAGCTCAACTTGACTTAAAAGTTAAATCCAGTACATCTCAACTCAGTTTAATCTCAGTTCAATTCAGACCAACTCAACTCAGTTTACAATATAATTGAATCTAGTCAAACTCAGTTCAGTATAACTCAGTGAAACTCATTTAATCCAGACTTATATTAATCCTACCTATACACTCTTAAAAATAAAAGGGCTTCACGATGCCATAGAAGAACCTTTTGTCTAAAAAATGGTTCCTTAAAGAACCTTTAACACCTGAAGAACCATTCTGTTTCACAAAAGATTCTTTGTGATGAAAGAAGGTTCTTCAGATTACAAAAGGTAAGAAAGAGATGGTTCTTTAAAAAAACTTTGACTGAATGGTTCTTTGTGGAACAAAAATGGTTCTTTATGGCATCGCCTTGAAACACCTTTTGAAGCACCTTATTTTTTAAGAGTGTAGACTACTAGATTCTCTGAAATATGGACAGAAAAAGTTTACATTTAAACAAGCTGCCTTTTAAAACTACAAAAATGCAAATAACCTCCAAGAATTGTTCAACCAAGGAAGAAAAAAAGGTACAACAGTAAAATTTTTGTTGCTGTGTAAATCCTGTGAATAAAAGCTGGAATTTATGGATGTGACTCATCTCTTGACTTCTCTTCTCTTTGAGGTCTCGGATTCTAACTCTATTTCTACTCCATACGGATCAGGAAGTTGTCGTCCCTCATATCGAGTGCAAAGAACAAAATGTGTGATTATCATCATGCTCTGACGAAAGAGTGAGTGGCGAGGGTGTGGTGATCCTGGCCTGTGATAGTCCTTACGCCTACAGCCAAGATACCAAAAGACCAAAAACACAGTGACACACATTAGACACTAGAGCGAAAATGCAGAAGGAATCTGCTATTAAAGATAGGAGAAACACCTTTAAACACTTCATTGTCGGCCATGCAGGGCTCTGAGGGGGTGTGTGTGTGTGTGTACCGTTTTTCTACTTCTGGTGGGGACCTTAAAACCTCGAATACACAGACTCCCATGGGGACTTGTGTCACGGGTGGGGACCTAAATTGTGGTTCCCCACTGGTATAAAAATTAATTAAACAAAGTTTTTTTTTGAAATTGTAAAACTGCAGAAAGTTTCCTGTAAGGGGTAGGTGTAGGTGTAGGGTTGGTGTAGGGCAAAAGAAAATACGGTCTGTACAGTAGAAAAACCAATTCGCCTATGGAGAGTCCCCACAAGGATAGCAAACCAGACATGTGTGTGTGTGTTCTCCACGTACCTGCTCATGTATCTGGCAGGCTGTGAGGTTGTGTTGGTGGGTGGATGGAGAGATCTGGACGTGCCTTAGCCAGCTCCTGCTATCACACATGCGCCCATCCAAACGGTCTGACTCCCCTGAGAGAGAAGAGAGAGAGAGAGATCAGTTCTTGATCTGATACTGTTGCGTGACCTAAAAGCTCATGCCACCCACTGAGGATTAGAAAACAGGGATCCATGAAGCAAGTCAAACTTATTGACACACACACACACACACACACACCTTTCTCTAGGGGGTAAACACCCCCCCCCCCCACTAAACACTCTCTGGACAACATTCTCTCTTGGCAACTTTGCTTCTCTCCCTCATTCACAGCCTCTTCACCTTTGCTTTTTAGTCATCAAGCGAATGTCACAAACAAAACAAAATTCTTAACTCCATCTTAAACATCTTATAGTGGCTCAGCTAACTGGCATCTTTTCAAGTAAGTTTTACACATCAACACCACAGTGCGTTTTTGAATTTAAAGTATTGTTTTGCGAAATAGACACAAAAATGATATACATACAATTTATACACTTTCAGTACCTAGTTAGTAGTTAGTCTATCTTTAGTTTTTCAGCAAATATCCATAGCAAACAATTTAAAGGTTTTACAATACATTTAAAAGTAAAATGGAAATGCTTTAAAATGGTCTAAATTGCAGATTTGAATGCAAACAAAATGATTTTGCAAAGACCTTTTTTATATATATGTATATATAAAGACACAGACTTTCAGTCTGCCCAGTAACAGTCTTCACATTGCTGCATTTTCTGCCAAAACTCTTGAAACTAAAATAACGGGTTTGTTTTTCACAGAGCTGCCAAACTACCGTTACAGTCCCTACAAACTCTCTCGCTCTTTCCGTCAAGTGTAACGAATACAAACAAATTATTAACGGAGAAAAAACGAGACAGTTGCATTTTAAGAGCAAACTAAACATTTCTTTAATATTTAGGCTTTGAGTTTATGTAGTTTAAGGCCAAATAAATCCACCGCACGCAAACTCTAAAAAAACGAATTTGTGTTGAAATAAATAGATAGAAACAAAATGTCAGAAAGTGCATAGCTATGTAGCAAAAGCGTATTTCAAGTGTCTAGAGAGAGATTTTTTAAAACAATGTGCTTTTGTAGAAATATATATATTTTTATTACTACAAACTAAACTCGTAAAACTAGACACATTTGTCAGCTGTAATAACTTTCGGTTCTATTTTCTATTGTGATGAGAATGCATCCTTCATTGAACAAAATTCGTTTCATTTGGAAAACGATGCACACGATTGTTTAAAACAAAAACAAAACGTGAAATATTGCTCAGAAAACAAGTTTCAACTGAAAAGTAAATAAAAATCAGTTACTCAGGGGAAAAAAAACAAAATACTACAAAAGTACAAAATCTATAGACAAAGAAAATAATAATAATAATAGTAATAAAAAGCTAGAGATCTTAGCGACACGCATAGCATTTAAGCGTTCCGCTTCAGAGCAAAGAACCAAAGCCCTTCGTCTCGACACAATTAAACAAGTTCAAAGGTGAAGGATGAACGGACTTTTATTTGACCATTAATTCGCGGCTTGTCAGAGAGAAACGTTGATATAAGAACATAAACCGCCTACCTAAAGAACTCCGTGGAAATCTCACTGGGAAAATGAATCAATGAAACTGCACCAAAAAACTCACAACAGCCCCGAATGAAGCTCGTGCGCGACCGCTGTGTTTGCGGCATGTATCCGTGTCTCTTGCTGAAGAAAAACAAATCGCCGCTTCTCTCCTCTCGTTTTGCTCTTATCACGCGGACGACACGCTCATTTCCCCCGCGGACAAAAACTTTGTCCAACTTCAGTCCGTCCTTCCACGAATCGTTCCGTTGAAAGTCCCCAGGTGTCGTTCGGTCTGGCTGGCGGTTTTAGTCACTATCTCTCTTCCTGGCAAAAAGGAACAGAAGGACGGCGAGGATCGTCCACCTTCTGTGATCTGAACGCGTAGGAGTGTCTCTGTCTGTCCCGTTCAAGTGGATCCTCTCTTGTCCCATGCGAGGGAGATGCGCTGAGGAGGAGGAGGAGGAGGAGGAGGGGAGGGGGGACCTCCACGCGAGGTTGCGCGAGGCTCCTCCACGATCTCGGTGAGGCGAGGTCAGCGCGAGGTCGGGACGGGGCTGCTCGTGGATGGACCCGAATCTCCCTGCTTTAATGAAGGCATCCAGTAATCCCGAAATCAGCGGCGTTTTCCCTCCCAGCTTGCTTTGCTCGCGGGGGAAGGTCACGAAAACGAGGGAGGCTCGCGCAAGTGAAAGTGCGCTGAGCTGTAACACTGTTGTTTCTTTCAAACTAAATGACGTGCAATTAACATTACGACTCATTTAAGAACTAACATTTGCGTTTAGCTTTAGTAAACACAAACAGAGCTACCTTAACCTTTCAAATAGCCTAATCGTTTGTATCTTCTTCCTCGATCCCCTCGTGCACAATACACCTGCTCCTAGACAGCCCACGACTGAATACGACACAAAGCGAAATCAATCCTGCCCACCTCTTCACACAAAGCAAATGCAATATTTCACCAAAAAATAATAAATAAAAAGAATCGCAAACTTCAAGTTTATTATGAGCAGGAAAATCATTTCCTACTATTTTAACATCTCCATAAAATTAAATGCTTTTCCGTGCAATACTTTTTCAACACTAGGTGGTTATTATTCACGATTTGGTTTGCATTATTTATATTTTAAATCTAGCGAACTATTAAAAAAAATTAAGTTTTAACAAGCGCTTAACCCGGTTTTTTAAGTTTCTAAAGAACTTGCGAACTTGAATGATCTCATTTTGCATTAGTCCCTTATTTTTAAGAGTGAGACTCCTGGACTCTTGGAGCCCAGTGCATGTGACAAGCGCAATCCATTGACGGGACTCTAATGACTCTGATGAAGATGAATATGTCTCCCTGGCCTATCTTTGACATTGAACTCAAGGTCCAGATAATGTCCATTGTTTAATGAAATCGCAGGGCAGGAGCGGAGGAAGGACAGGAAAAAAATCATGTGTAAATACGGCGGCCCTCGTCAAAGATTCCCATACCCGCGCTCCTTGAGAACCGCAAAGAGACCCCGGTCCGCCGCGCATCGATTTCCTGCCATTCCTCGACTTGTCCATTGTTGGAAGCCTTTTTAATTTAGCCATAAATTGGGAAAGCTCAAGCTATGAGCTGTTCTATTTTCTCCCTGTCAGGATGAGGGATTTGGTTTATGATGCATTGTGTATTAAATACAAGTAATCTGGGAAAGTGATTGCCTGGCCTCGCCGGGGTCTGATGGAGGCTGGTGATAGAGGCTCCTCAGCTGAATTGTTCTGAAAAGGAGGAAGCGATAGCAGATAAAGGGCCGGTGGTATCTGTACCAAGCCAGGGGTAACACGGGGTAAGAGAACGCACGGGGCAGGGGCAACTCCTGGAGCGTCACCGCGCGCATCTCCGGTAGATGGCGTAGTGAGCTGGGCTTAAAAACTGGAGGAAAACTTTCCTCTTTCCTCAGGAACGAAGTTGCATTTTTTTTGCATTGTTGACACGTTGTTTTAATGCATAGTGGTAGGAACACCTGCAGGCAGTATTTGAATGGGCACAAATGTTTAATTCGATAGATTCGAGGAGTCGAGAGACTGTATTATTTAGAGAACTGCCCCCCCCGCTCTCTCTCTCTCTCTCTCTCTCTCATCAGTCAAGCGCGGAGCTGTGGAGTACCGATACCCGGTATCATTCTTGTGTTCCCACGGCTGCGAAATTGGTGTTTGTTTAAACTACATGTTACAGCTGACTGCACGCGGATCAATGACAAATTGCTAAAGATATCAAAGATGATTCCAAGGAGAAATCCTTTAAAACAATCAAGTTTCAAACACGTGCCATGCTCGTAATCATGTAGGCTAGCCTTTGACTCTAGTATTTTGTTACTTAACAAGTAGAAAATACTCAAATAAAATATTTTCAAAATGATTACTTCCAGAAAGTTTTCAACCATGTTTTTTTGTTAAAAATATTGATTTCAAATAGCCTACGTTTTAAGGTCACGAGTAGCCTATATTTTCTCAATTTCCTGACCTGAACAAAACGTGCACTTTCATATTTCATAAAAATATATATGTGATAGCCTATATAGGCTACTATATAAAAATGACTTAACATAGCCTACTTGACACAGGTTCATGAGGGTGTAAAGAGGTCCTCTCTATTTTATGGTTTTCTTGTCACATGACAACAATGTGGCTTCCTGCACGTTTACGCCACACTTGTTTTATTTGATGGACATTTTTTAAGTAATAACATTTTAATACAGAATTGCTATTGCCTATTGATAATTTCTAAATAAATAATAACTGATTATACCAAGCTACTTATAGCCTACTAACATTTTTTTCTAACAAAAAAATATACTAACATTTTTTTTGCAATCACCGGACAGTTACACCACCTACCATTTTTGACTTTAAGCACACCATAAATATTAAAGTTACATTTAGCACAGAAGATCATCTAATAAAACATTTACTGAAGTCACTGTCTCTACGAATTGATTTGATTTGACCAAATAGATAAGGAAAAGGCGAGTCACTTCATTGACCCGTGCTATAATGATCGGAGCATTTCAGAAGAATGTTCATTCATAAACACTTTGAACAAAATAACATCTTTTTATTTGTTTTTTGAGAAAGTGCTTTAAAGTTGTGTCATTTGTCTTTCGATGGCCACGCTTGTTTTATTCGTTTGTTTTGGAGCACTTTAAAGCTGCATCTTGTGGTTTAGTTTCGCTACATAAAATCAGCAAGCTAAAGTTTGAATGCAGCTATGCATTCACCGTCCCCCCCTTCAAGACGCAATAGTTTGGCAGGCAGATTTGTTTATTTGCGGTGCAGCAGCGCTGGACTGCGCGCATTAAGCCGCTAGCTAAAGTTGTGCGGAGGGGAATCCCAGATGGGCGAGAAACTGACGCCGGGAAGGAGCTGCTCCCCGCGGTCTCCCTCGGCTCTGGAGTCGCGCTCTAATGGAAACACTGTGTACGAGATGCATTCCAGCACATCCTAACGGGAAAGGGGGGTAGGGGGGAGAGAAAAAGAAAATATCGCAGCCAAATCCACATGAAATAGTTCAACCATTCATCGAGATAGACCTCCCATTGACAGGAGCGAAATGCTGCATTAAGCTTGCACCGCGCCTCCCTGCAGACGCTGGACTCCACAACCAGCTATTAATTTGAAGTGCGGGGCCACTCAATCAATGGGCTCAACCAAAACTCATTTAAAACTGCTCCAACCGACCAATTTAGTGCTCGGGGCTGAGACTCCTTACCAGTCATCTTTTGTTTGCCTCTAATAGCTCGAAAATCGAATGAAAACAGCTACATAATGTTCTTAACGTGGCTAGATAGAGCTTTACATTTCAAACAGCTACATACACTACATATAACAAGAACAACGTCATCATCAACAACATTAATAACATTTTGCATAATATGATTAAGGGACAATAATCAAATAAGTAAATAAAAACTGCAATTCATTTGGACAATTCCATACACACTGTCTATGATGAACATGTTTTTATTTTCTGAATTAAAAGTCATCTTGATATTTTTTTTGTGAGGTTTAAAGTAAAAACCTCTAGCTGATGTAACTGTCTGGATATTGTAAAAAGGGGGGGGGAAAGGTGTCATTAAAAGGCTGAAATTCTTGAAAAAATTAAAATTGACATTAATCATTCGTTATTAGTTCTTAAGTAGTGAAGTTCCTAATGAAGTTATTTTGTTTAAAAATAAACCAAATTAGTTTTTCCGCCAAATCAAAATGTGAAGCATCCACCATGCAGGAATCTATGTTGAACATAATGTGATGAAAAAGATACCAGAGAAAATACATTTGAAAACTTAAATATTAAATACGTTTGAGATATAAATGCTTTTTTAATGTATGAAACCAACATGGATACTACATTGCTATTTTTTCTTTGCATTTTACTTTTGAAAAACAAAATAAAAATAGTTGTGAACATAAACCAAATAAATAATATCAAAACTTGATGATTTATTAAGTGTGGCACATCTGCCAGTACAATTCTGCATGTTTTGACAAAACTAAAATATTGCATGTGTGGCACACAAAACTACCACTCTTCTCCACCTCTATCCCTAAATAAAACACTCTTGAGGCGCTTTGAGAGCTCTCTTTCCTAACACCAACCAATTACCATTAAAAGAGGAGGGAGGAAATGAAAGTGGAAAAATGTAAATAAAAAATTTCCTCGGATCTGGAAGTAGGCCCGTAGCGTGTGTGTTAATCTCCACCTCGGTAATTTGGTTCTCTGAGAGAGGTACCGCATCCCCGCTGCTGCGCCCTGCGTGCCATAAATCACAGCTTTATGTGGACGGGGTCAGTGTGCCCCCTCCGCCGAAGTGCCCTGGCTTAGTCCGTCCGCGCGTCGACCCTGCGCCGTTTTTTACCCTCACTCAACGACAACTAACACCCTCTCACCCGGTCCTGGCTCACTCCTAATTATTTCATTC
Source organism: Sinocyclocheilus anophthalmus (assembly GCA_018155175.1). Classification (NCBI taxonomy): domain Eukaryota; kingdom Metazoa; phylum Chordata; class Actinopteri; order Cypriniformes; family Cyprinidae; genus Sinocyclocheilus; species Sinocyclocheilus anophthalmus. Next base: position 19,477 of record JADLZN010009048.1, read on the forward strand.
GCCAGGGTCACAAAGAAAGAGAGAGAGAGTGAGTGAGAGAGAGTGTTTCTTCTTTCTGGTTTGTCCTGCCGTCGATTTCAGGAGTGCCGTTGTGTAATTAGTAACCCCTCCCCGCACAGGAAACCCCCCCCCGCCCCATCTTCTTGGCCCCGTCTGTGCAGTCTCACCGGTTGCGTCCCCTGCGGGCCCTGGGGCCCGAATGCATGACGAGGGGCCTATGTTTCATCTCCAAGCACACACACATCCAACTGAAAAGAAAACTGGCTGAGCTCCCAAAACTTCCACCTACATGCTGAATAATTTAGTCTTTATATTTGAAGAACAACCGTGTGGAACAAACAGCTACCACAGATTGATTGTTTAAATGTAATGTGCAACGAGGCACAATGCCCAAGCAAGAAAGCAACGGTAATTTTCAGAGCAGTTCAAACAGCAATGTGGCAAAAAAAAACCACTTTTAAATTTGCAACAATCAACCCACACACAGCTTCAGTTTCAATTCATCATTAAGAGCCTAAAAAGTTGCTGCGGTCTTCTCAGGAGGATCAGTTATTACAAGCATAATTTATGTTTTGGATATGAAACACGTTCGTGTAAGTGGCGGGACCCGTTGCGCCAGACGGTCGGGTGCGAAATAGATAGATTGTGTTCTCTGGCTAACATGAAGTTAATTGCTTTGACAGCGGGAATGACAAGACGTGACTCGGGCGCAATAACACAGGCCGGCCTAAAACAGAACCAGTAGTCTGCAGCACAATGTGCTATTCAAACCGTGAGACTTATAGGGGCCACGGGGGATGCATTTTTTTCCTTCTCAAAAACATAGGTGGGAAGTGCTGGACTTGTATTCACACCGCTGATTTTCGGGGTTGAGAAGTCTCTCTCCTGAAGTGTGGCCTCTGGCACCGCGCGGCACACAGCCGACCGTTGGAATGTGCCACCTCGGGGGGATGGGGGAAGGGAGGGGTTTATGATAGGGGGCTGCGGTAATCACAGATACTTCCCTTTCGTTTCCACACACACATGTCCCAAACTGTATGCCAGCCGTGGGGTGCGATAAACTCGGCAGCTGTGTCAGAGGTAACGTTTTTAAAACATAAATTAGGTGAGGAGGGAGAAGCGTACCTAAAACGTAACAGGACACACTGGAAATTTCGCCTGTCCATTTACTCACACACACACACACACACACACAGACAGACATCTCGGTGCTTTGGAGGGTAACTAGATAACCCTATGAAGCCTACTGTATCATATTTGATATACACATTTCTATGGCCTCTAAAATATTAGCATGATTAAAACTTTACTAAAAAACCTGTTGTCCACAATCTACTACATGCCCTCTGCTGATTGATAGATTATACTTTTTTTTAACAAGGCCATTTAGATAACTCTAAAAATGTCCAAAATGTACACGTCTTTTTGCTGTGAAATCTTTACACATTTTTATAAAGCAAGTGTAAGAACAATATTTAAGAGGAAGTCGTGACCTAATGGTTAGAGAGTCGGACTCGTAACCCAAAGGTTGCGGGTTCGAGTCTCGTACCAGCAAGGATTGTTGGTGGGGGGTGAATGTACAGCGCTCTCTCCCACCTTCAATACCACGACTGAGGTGCCCTTGAGCAAGGCACCGAACCCCCACCTGCACCCTGGGTGCCGCAGCATAAATGGCTGCCCACTGCTCCGGGTGTGTGCTCACTGCTGTGTGTGGTGCGCACTTTGGATGGGATAAATGCAGAGCACTAATTCCGAGTATGGGCCACCATACTTGGCCACACGAGCCACTTTCACTTTTTTTTCACTTTTATATTGTTTATAATATTGTAATGTGTATGTGCTATACATTTCCCATTGATTTGTATTACAAGCTAATTTCATCTTCACGTTTTGGTTATATAATTATCAGCGCCTGCACCAAATTGAATATTTTTGCTCAGTTTGTTCTTCTTAATCAAATCAAATGAATTTTTACCCTCCTCAAGTATGTATATGACCACCATATTCTTTATATCATAGCCATAAAAGCATGATTTAAGCTTCAACAAAAAAACACATATGCAAACTTTTGTCTAAAGGTTCAATAAACTTCCATTTAGAGTTCCCTGACCATTATTTCACATGTCAGGCTTTACAGGGTTAAATGCCTGTGTGTATCATCTTTAAAATACTCTTTTAATGCTAAAGTAGTAGTGACGTGACATGTGGCCAAGTATGGTGACCCATACTCGGAATTAGTGCTCTGCATTTATCCCATCCAAAGTGCACACACACAGCAGTGAACACACACACACCGTGAACACACACCCGGAGCAGTGGACAGCCATTTTGCTGCAGCGCCCGTGGAGTAATTGGGGGTTTCGTTGCCTTGCTCAAGGGTACCTCAGTCGTGGTATTGAAGGTGGGAGAGAGCGCTGTGCATTCACTCCCCCCACCTACAATCCCATTCCGGTAAACGAGAAACTACCCGACTACTCGAACCTGCAAAAAACCTTTGGGTTACGAGTGCCTCTCTTCACAATCAAAAACAGTTTAGGCCACGACTTCCCTTCCCTAGTAGAATGTACCACCTCAGATCCGAGGTGGGGGTGTTGAACATTCATTACGTTTATTGAGCTGTCTGAGAGCCTTTGATGTGTGATGCACTGGAGAGCTAACAGCAAGCTCTCCTGTCTGCCGTGTCCAATTTAAAGCCTCATATTTAATATTTGAGAGATAGGCCTATCTGGTGTGCTTACCGGTGGAGGAACAGACATGCACCTTTATCGTAATGGGAAATTAGATACCACAAAAAAGGCTCATTACATCCACAGGCCGCCGCTTGGTGTCTTAAACCTAGCGGGAAATGAAATTCCTGCGGAGCAACGGTGCCCATTAAAACAGTCAAGTCTACATTTTAATAATCACGCATGTAAGAGGCACAATCTTTTCAGCGCCACCCTTTAAACTGATGTCATTAGTGCTGGAAAAAATGATTTTGCTGATTTCTTTCCTCCTGCAAACGCAGGTGTTTCGGAGGTGACCGGAGCACACGTGTTACTGATGTGCTAGCAGGCACGTGGCAACAATTTTCATTTTGGCCTGCCACCATAATGTGTTCGTACCTTTTTAATTGCGAGGAAAAGTCAAACAAGGCGACAAATCGTGAGTGCTAAAAGATTCATTTAGAAATGGAATACCGACATTCCAAAAGCCAAACGGGATTATGTGCAAATAATGTAAATCATAGCCTATTAATGTAATATCATGTTCTTTGATTTCCTCTCACTTAGCTGTGACGCTCATTGTAGGCTTGAGAAGTAAAAGACCAATTTCCTCTCCAGTCCTGTGATCTTTTTCTCTGATTGGATTCCTATAGGCTTTTTCGCATGGGCGACTTTTACTGAGGACTTCTCCGAAGGCTATGTTTGAGAGTTTATCTAAGGAGCGTTTAAAAGGAAATGGACACCCTTTAGTTTAATTGCAAGTAGAACTAACCGAACACAACATTTCAAAGGGAATAAAAAAAGACAACTCTGCCTAATTAACTTGTCACAGCTAGTTTTGGTTACTCCTATTTAGAGCTTCACTGGTTTTCTGTAGCTTCAAAGGGGAGTGAAGTTAGAGTTGGTTTATATTTAACCCAGCAAGATGCTAAAGCGCTGCGACACAAACTGTCACATGTGTTTGCGTCTATGAGTTTGTTTGTATATTAAATGTATGCAGAAACACAAAAAGTCTTTCAGAAGACTGCATTCTCATGTTTTAGTCTGTGTGTGTATGAACCAGGAGCTGATTGACTTGTCAGACATGGGCGTCAATAGTGCAGGTTTACTCAATTCCAGCCCAATCATGGAGGTGTCACATGCTTTTGGGCGGTGTGAGGGCACCGGGCAGGCCTAGCCTGATAAATCTGCTTTTATGAGGGCCAGTTATAGATTTTATGGCTGAATGTTGGAGAGACTGATTCAGTGATCAATCATGTATGTGTGTGAGTGAATAAGACAATGGTGAGCGTCACACACACACATTCAGGTACCGGAGGATCGATGCTTGTTGTGAGTTTGGGGTGATGGAACACTACTGGGATATGACTAGATCATCTCTCTCCCCCACTTTATTTCCCTCTTTCGTTGCTCGTCATCTCTCCATCCCTTTAATATTTCACTCTTCCATCTTTTCTCTTGGCATAACTCTTCATCCATCTTTCATCACATTTTCTGTATTACTCACAATGCGAAAGCTCTTTCCTCTGCTCTTACTTCTCTCTCTCTCTCTCTCTCTCTCTCTATAGTCTTCACTGTGATGAAGTCCTAATGCAAGAAGCTTCAGCAAACTTTACATAAACATGATCTCCTTACATAAACTAACATTGATACATTTCTCTCCCTCTTTCTTGTTGATGAACAACATCTGCAGTGCCCTGAAATATCGATTAGTACAGAAATAGGCACACACTTAAACACATTCAAACACAATGACCACACCAAAGACGGTAGTTTCCCTAATGTTGTCGGAGGGGGTTTGAAACAAAGGCCAAAGAGAGAGAGGGGTCCTGCAGATGGAGAGACCTGCCATGGCTACTGTATTCTCACACACACACACTGACACACACACACACTGGTTTGTTTTTGTGAAAAGTGGGAACATCCCATAGGCGTAATGGTTTTTATACTGTACAGACCGTATATTCTATTGCCCTATACCAACCTTACCCCTAAACCTACCCCTCACAGGAAAATTTGTGCTATTTCAGATTTTCAATACACTCCATTCTGTGTGATTTATATGCATTTTGAAAAGTGGGGACATGGGGTAATGTCCTGGAAAGTCACCTTCTCGTTGTAATACCTATGTAATACCCTTGTCATTTACCAAGTATGTCGCATTTATGTCACAAAACGCCACACACACACACACCCACACACAGCACACACCCACACCCACACACACACACACACACACACACACACACACACAACACACCACATTCTCTTCTTATTAGGGGTTCATATGATGCTGCTAAAAGAACATTATTTTGTGTATTTGGCGTAATGAAATGTTTTTATGCGGTTTAAAGTTTAAAAAACATTATTTTCCACATACTGTCCATTATTGTTTCTCCTCTATGACCCGCCTTCTGAAACAAGTCGATTTTTACAAAACTCATCGGTTGAAGCGTGAGTTGTGCTCTGATTGGCCAGCTATCTAGTGCGTTTGTGATTGGCCGAATACCTCAAGCGTGAGACGGTAATGTTACGCCCCTCACCATATTGTGATGCCGTGTCTGGCCGGAGAGACGAGACAAAAGCATTAAACCCATCATAAACGAGGCATTTGTTATATCCAGTGAGGTCATAATACTGATTATAATGACTTATACTGTCTTTTTTACGCATTGCGTTGCATTGCAAATCCTTTAAATGAAATGTACTTACGTGAGTCAGAACTGCCGGCATTTTAGTCTACCGTTACTCTCCAGGATCAGTACACAGTCCTCCATAAAATGTGCTGCACACTTCTGGATATTTGGGTTTAACTGTTCTGGAACATTGTTGTAAATACCACTGATTTGTAGTCTTGTCCTCTTTTGGAAGGCCAAATTAAGTAGTTTCGCTTTCACAACAAAAACACAGCGGCCTAGCGTGAGGGTAAGCCCCGGCTTAGCGTGCGCTGAGGCTGTGCTAGAGTGAGCTGAGGCCGGGCTAGAGTGAGCTGAGGCCGGGCTAGCGTGAGTGGAAGCCCCGGCTTAGCGTGCACTGAGGCCGGGATAGAGTGAGCTGAGAACGGCGCGCCCGGAGGATCCGATGAATGAGCGGCAACCACATGTGACGGACCCCGGGCTGGATTCCGTTTCGTCCACGGTGAAAGCCGATCCAGCGACCAGCACGGATCAGCTCTAGGCATGAGCCGATCGTATATGTCCTCTTTTGGAAGACCAATACAAAGTAGTTTCGCTTTCACGACGAACACACAGCGTCTTCACGACATGGCTGCGGCGTCAACACTACTACAGCAAGACTAAAAGTTACGCCTTCTTTCTTGCGTGAACATTTGGGAGATGTTATGCAAATATTCCCACACAGTGACATAGACATGTGAGGGCGTGTTAGAACGAGCCATTTTAGTTAGGCTTGGCTGACTCTGAACTTTTTATAAAGAATATCTCTTTGGATTTGATACTTTATTCTTTGCAACTTTACAGATCTTTTTTTTGCACCAAGAGCTTGTAACACTCCAAGAGAAAGGAAAAATTGAAATCGCATCAATGACCCCTTTTTTTTAATACACACTCACACCGCTTTAGATCCCACCTTGAAAGCAGTGCACTCAACACAGATTTAAGAAAATGTCCTACCAGACACTTTATCCAGTGTGTTGTGATTGGCCGAATTCCTCAAGCTTGTGACGGAAATGTTACGCTCCTTACTATACTTTGATGCCCTGTCCGTCCGGAGCGATGAGACAAAAACATTAAAACACATTATAAACGAGGCATTTGTTGCATCCAGTGGGGACATAATTACGGATTATAATGTCTTATACTGTCTTTTTACGCGTTGCGTTGCATCGCGCCGCGTAAACATAAAACCATGTCTGCATTCGTGATCGGAGAAACGACAAACAACAAGAGCTAATCTACACTGTTCAAAACTCGCGTTTGAATCATCAGTGGCAATTCTTTAAATATAAAAAACTTACTTACATTCTGTGAGTCAGAACAGCCGGCATTTGTAGTCTACTCTCCCAGGAAACAGTTCTTGTCTTCCGTAAAATGTGCTGCACACATCTGATTATTTGGGTTGTACTGTTCTGGAACGGTGTTGTAAATACAACTTAACCACTGATTTTCTAGTTGTGTCCTCTTTTGGAAGGCCAAACAAAGTAGTTTCGCTTTCACAACAAAACACAGCGTCACACACGGCGGCCTAGAGTGAGCAGAGACCGGCGGCTAGAGTGAGTGGTGGCGGGCGGGCTTGAGAACGGCGTGGCGGGCGGGCTTGAGGCAACCACCCCGGACTGGACTCCGCTTCGTCCACGGTGAAAGCCGATCCGGCGATCCACAGCCGAAGTTTATGTATTTCTTCAGCGACCAGCACGGATCAGCTCTATGCATGATGAGCGCGATATCGTCCTTTTTTGGAAGGCCAAATAAAGAAGTTTCGCTTTCACAACGAAACACACAGCGCCTTCACGACATGTAGGCGGCGGCAACAACAGAGAATAAAAGTTACGCCTTCTTTCTTTGCGTGAACATTTGGGTGGCGTTATGCAAATCTTCCCACATCGTGACGTAGACATTTAAAATGTAATTTAATCCTGTGATGACAAAGTCGAATTTTAGCAGTTATTTTAGTCTTCATTGTGACATGATCCTTCACAAATCATTCTAAAATGCTGATTTGTTGCTCAAGAAACCATTTCTTATTATTACGATGTCAATATTTTTATAGAAATAGTGATATGTTTTTCAGGATTCTTTGATGAATAAAAAAATCTTCTGTAATTATAAACTAATTTACTGTCACTTTTAATCAAATTAATGCATCCTTGCTGAATAAAAGTATTAATTGCTTTAAAAAATTTTTTTTAAAACAGTAGTGCAAATATTTCAGGTTTTTTTTTTTTACAATGACTTACCCAACTGTTCCCTTATATAGTCAGCTTTTTGATGTTTGTTAGAATCACCATCCAATAAACCAACACCAAATTACAGCATACCACAAGCCAAAGTGCACATGCCTCCAAAAATATCTTACAAAAATCCATACATTTCTTGGTGTTAAGCTTCCCTTCACCCCAAAAGCCTAAATCTGTCAAAACATTACTCAGATCAGTCATACACAGAGACCCCTGACTGCCCTCTGCTTCTTTCCATCTCTCTATCTGTGAATAATCCTCTCCCTTCGTCTGTTTAAAAAGAGTGAAAGTTCCTGAAGACATGGAGATTATGAAGACGTGGAGAGTGTGTACACAGAGCGTCGGCTCGACTGATGAGCTCACACTAAATATCTGTTTGTTTGACAAGAGAGCTGTCATCTCACTTTTAACTGTCCCACTCTTTCCTCCACTCCATCTTCTTTTCTCTTTGAGTTCCCGTTTATCCTAGAGTGATTTTATTTCTCAAACTTTCGTACTTCCTTATCACATTCTTTCTTTACTGTCTTCATTCTTTCCTCACTTCCTTTTTTCTTTCCTGTCTTCCTTCCTTCCATCCATACTTACTGTTAATTCTTCCTCCCTCTTACTTCCTTTTCTTTTTCCCTTCATGTCTTCTTTCCCTCCATACTTGCTGTTAATTCTTCCCATCTCTTCCTCGTTTCATTAATTCCTTCTTTGTTTCTTCTTTACTTTCTTTCTTTCTTCCTTCCTGCCTCCTTTCCTTCCTTCCTTGCTCACTTTTCATTCTTTCCTTTGTCTCCCTCCAAAACTTCAAGGAAATTCAATTTCCTCACGTACTTCCTTTTTTCTTACTGTCTTCTTTCCTTCCTCAATTTCTTTCTTTTTTCCTTCCTTCCTTACTTCTTTCCGTACTCCCTTTTTCTTCTTTCATTGCTTCCTTTTTCTTTTCCCTCACTTCCTTTCTTCAAGGAAGCTCATTCTTTCCTTCCATAAATCCTTATTTTCTTACGGTCATCTTTCCGTCTTCATTCATTTTTACCTATCTTCATTCTTTCCGCTTTTCTTCTTTCTTTCTTTCTTTCCTTCCTTGCTTATTTTTTCCCCATATTTCCTTCTTCTTCTTTCCTTGATTTCTTTTTCCTTAACTTCCTTGCTTCAAGGAAGTTCATTCTTTCATAAATACTTTCTTATTTTCTTAGCGTCTTCTTTCCTTCCCCATTCTTTTCTTTCCTCTTTATGCTTTCCTTTTTTCATTCCTTCCTAGCTTATTTCCATATTCCCTTTTTCTTCTTTCCTTGCTTCCTTTTCTTTCTCCTTCACTTCCCTTCCTCAAGGAAGTTCTTGTTTCCTTACTTACTTCCTTATTTCTCACGGTCTTCTTCTCTTCCTTACTTTTCCACACACCATTTTTCTCCTTTCCTTACCTCCTATTGCTTTCTTCCTTCCTTCCTTTCTTACGTTTTGTTTTACTTCCTCACTTCTTTCGTATCTTCCTTCTCTTTGCTTCCTTATTCTTCTTACATTCATTTTTCCTTCTTCCCCTCCTTTTTGCTTTCTTTCGCAGGTTTTTTAGAATTCTAAAAGAACAGCTACACACACACACACACACACACCACACACATGGATTTGGATCTAGGGCTCATGTTTATGATGTCATAATAAAGAGGAGTCAGAGGTTTATAAAGCTGTGTGTGTTTGGCTGAGCAGCTGTGAGGTGTGTGTGGGTTGGCTCATGTTTAAGATGTACTTATGTCTGCTGGTCGCAGGTTTATGATGTATGCTGCAGCTGTACAGCACTTTAAAATTTACCGCAGGCTTTAAGACCAGGTGTTTTGTGGTCAAAAGGGATTCATGGAGAAAAAATATTGTGTTTGGTTTGTGTCTGTATGAAATACGAATGTGTGTCAGCATATGTGTGTGCGCTATGTGTGAATGCATATGTGGATTTAATGATAGCACTTATGGGTTTCTCTAACAGCAAAGCTAGAGGGGGTCACGTAAAGAGAGAGATTGACTATTCATAGCATAACAATTAATGGTTAATTGCTAATACGTTTAACAGTAAACACTTAAAGACGGCATTAAATGGCATTCTGAACACATATAACTTCCCGTTTTGTTATTTTAAAACAATAAAACTACAGTACAAAAAAAAGAACTACCAAAAAAATGACATTTACATTTAGCCACATTATTGTTTTAAAAGTTTGGGGTCGTTAAGGTGTTTTTATTTTTTTATGCATTTATTTGCTAAAAAAATGCAGTAAAAAGTAATATTGTGAAATGTTATTACAATTTAAAATAACTTTTTTTCTGTTTAAATATATTATAAGGTTGTAATTTAGTTCTCTGATGGCAATGCTGAATTTTTAGCTGCCACCACTAAATTACATTTCTTATTATTGTCAATGCTGAAAACTTCAATTTAATGCATCCTTGCCAACCAACAACAATTTCCTATCATGGCGACTGGTTTTGCATAGCTATCCTTTTTTTTTTTAGAAATGTGAAAAAAATCTAGTTGAAAACATCATTTTTTTTCTGATGAATCATGCAAAATAAGCCTATGAACTTTTTCAAAAGATAAAAAAGGTTGATTTTTTTTTCATGGTAGCTTTAAGTTGTCCACTCATTTTATCAAACAAACAACCAAAACAAAAACGCTTATTATTACTCGTATATTCTCTCTCGTTTTCTTTAAACCCCACTTTGCATTTTCAGGTCAGGGTTGGCATACAAGAACATTCCCTGCACCTGAACATACACTCAAATATAAATACATGCTTACATGCATAATGAGGAAAACTGCAGTGGAATATTGTATGTCATTGCATGCACGTGAAGCCTGAGGCTGTCTGTGACACAGTGTGATGTGTGTGTCCAGCGCTTTTAGAGTGTAATCTAAGCGCTGATCAAATGCATGAGTATATGTGTGTGTGTGTGTGTAAGAGCTCTTAATAGAACCCTGTCGCAGGGCTGCCAGAGTGAGAAACAAGCAGGGTAATGGATGACTGGAACCTCAGCTCCCAGAATTCCCACTGGTGACCTTTGCTGGCCAGCCATGCCGCCTACGGCAACTCCACATAAAAAGGGAAGCGGGGAGGAAGGGGAGAGAAAACGAGAACGAAGGAGCAAGGGATTGATGGGAATGAAAGAGAGAAAAAGAAAGAGAGAAACACAAGAGATATGTTGACAGTAAAATGGCCAAAAAGGCCTTAAAGCATGACAAAAAACATGATGAAGATTCACGAAAAGAGAAAAATGCTATACAGAGAGACAATAAATAGTGAGATATTTTTGGGCTGGTAGTATATGTGAGCATGTATGTGTTTATGTGTGTGTCTGTGATTGATGACACTGTGTGTTACTAAGAGGGGACCCATCACATGTGATCACATAAACACTTATTCAGTGTTTGTGGAGCTTTGACGAGGCTGCACACACACTCTCTCTCTCTCTGTGTGTGTGTGTGTGATTGATGAGAGAGTGTGTCGGTAAGTGATCTTTGAGCCTGACGTGGCTGAATGCTGCTTTGTGTCATCACAGATATCACAATAGCGAAAACACACACCATTAATCAAGCTTAATTAACTTACACACAAAACCCTTTCAGTAAACCTGGCCACATCCAGGTCAGTTTTAAAAGTGAGTACCTTTCTAAATGCAATAATGCATGTGTATGTGTGATTCAGTTCGTCAGTCTGCTTGGGAATTGGCCAACAATTTCTCTGTGTCTCTCTTTACTTTTCTTCACTTTCTCTCTTTCAGGAAGGATGGGAAATGAACACACACACAACCAGCCAAATATTTTATATTAACATTAACATTTGCTTGTGCATTTGTTTTTGCAATGACGTGCAATTAAAGATCATCAGCGCATACTGAAGTCACCATATTGTTAAGTTATAATGTTAGTCAGGGTTTCTTACACCAAAACAGCCATAACTCTTAGATATAATTAATTATCTCTCTGACTCTTAGAATTAAACAGGCTGTTTTTGCAATGCACCTTTAAGCCTTCTTTCTAAAAAAATATATATTTTTTTTATCAGCAGTTTGATAAAAAAGTTGTCTTTATCATGAAGGTAAATGTGTAGTAATTTGTGTCATTATTAAATCTACACAGAAATGGACAAACAAAAAGAAATTAACAAACAAACACAAGAAATAATTAAATTAGCTAGAAAAAAATTGGGGGTAAAATTGGACAGTTTCGATTTGGCAAAATGTTTATTTCCCAATCTGACTGTACCACTTAGCATTCAGTGTGTTTGTGTCAGAATTTGCCTACGAAACATTAAAACCTGAAATTAACTACATTGTCAGGACCAGAAAACATTTAATAAACATACTAAATGATGAAAATCTAAAAATATTTGAATGAGGGACAGATTCAAGTGAAGGAGATCAAAAATATAATTTGCTCAGTATAAAAACAATAGTAGTCAAATGAAAGTCTCCATCCTCATGTGCTTCTGTCTAACTCTCTGACCCCGTCTCGCACTTTTTTTTATATCTCCATGGATGAGTTGATATCAAAATAACGATGAGCCACGGAGAAATACGGAATTTGTATCTGGGGAGAGTGATCAGTAAATGATGCATGTAAATCCACATAATGAACCAAATCCCTCAAACGACATTAAAAGACATACATCCCCTGCACACACCACCACTACACACACACACACACACACACACACCACACACACACACACACACACAGGTTTACATTTGTGAAAAGTGGGGACATCCCATAGGCGTAAATGGTTTTCATACTGTACAGACCGTATATTCTATTAACCTACACCAACCCTACCCCTAAACCTAACCCCACAGGAAACTTTGTGCTATTTCAGATTTTCAATACACTCCATTCTGTGTGATTTATAAGCATTTTGAAAAGTGGGGACAATGGGTAATGTCCTGAAAAGTAGCCGTCTCCTTGTAATACCGCTGTAATAACTTTGTATTATACAAATTTATGTCATATAGGTCACAAAATGGTACACACACACACACACCCACAACACCACACACTCTCACTGTTCTACCGGGTGTCAGACATTCAGTGTCGAGTCTTGAGAGCTCAGTAGTTGTTGCTTTGATAGAAGAACAGCTGTTTTACAGAGAACAGAGTTTGAAAAAAAGCTCATCCTTGCATATTGAAGTTGCAATATTGTAGAGTTTTAGTCAGGGTGTCTTGCACCAAAACAGCCATAACTCTCTCTGATTCTTAGAAATAAACTCGCCGTTTTTGCTACTGTACCTTTAAGACTTCTAAATGTAAAAAGTCTCTGTTTTTGATGCTGTTTTACTAAAATTAAATGTCTAGTAATTTTAGTCATTATTTAATCTGCAAAAAAATTAGGGTTTCAATTTTGCTCTTTAATTCAGACTTTTAACTAAATTACACTATAACTGTTACAGTTACAGCATAATGCAGTTCCTTTTGCAGATAAGTGGAAGTTTCTTTAACTTACGGCACATTGTTATTAAATTTTGAAATTAAACTTGTTTGCTGACTTTATAGTCAAAGTTTGCCCTAAAATATGCACAGACAATAAAAAAACAAACCAGAATATGCATTTGTGCTTGAGGCATTTGTTGGTTAACTTTAAAGGGGTCATATGATGTTGCTAAAAAGAACATTATTTTGTGTATTTGGTGTAATGAAATGTGTTTATGTGGTTTAAAGTAAAAAAACCACATTATTTTCCACATACCGTACATTATTGTTTCTCCTCTATGCCCCGCCTTTCTGAAACTTTTTACAAAGCTCATCGGTCTGAAAAGCGAGGTGTGCTCTGATTGGCCAGCTATCCAGTGCGTTGTGATTGGCCGAATACCTCAAGCATGTGACGGAAATGTTATGTCCCTTACCATACTGTGATGATGCCCTGTCCGGCCGGAGCGACGATTCAAAAACATTAAAACCCATTATAAATGAGGCATTTGTTGCATTCAGTGGGGACATAATTACGGATTATAATGACTTATACTGTCTTTTTACGCGTTGCGTTGCATCATAAAACCATTGTAAACATGTAAACATAAAACCATGTCTGCATTTGTGATTGGACAAATGACAAACAAGCGCTACTCTACAATGCCCAAAACTCGCGTTTGAATCGTCAGTGGCAAATCCTTTAAATAAAAACGTACTTACAGTCTGTGAGTCAGAACAGCCGGCATTGTAGTCTACTCTACCAGGATCAGGATCAGTCCTCCATAAAATGTGCTGCACACATCTGGATTTCTGATTTCTAGTCGTGCCCTCTTTTGAAAGACCAAACAAATTAGTTTCACTTTCACAACGAAACACACGCCGGACTAGAGTGAGTGGTGGCGGGCGGGCTTGAGAACGGCACGGCCGGCGGGTTTGCGGCAAACACATGTGACAACCCCTGGCTGGACTCCGCTTCGTCCACTGTGAAAGCCGGTCCGGCGATCGACAGCGCGAAGTTGATGTATTTCCTCAGCGACCAGCACAGATCAGCTCTGGGCATGACGAAGCAGATATCGTCCTCTATTTTGAATATAATACTTGTTAAAATTGTGTGTATATTTACTTATTCATTCATTCATAAAAAAAATAATTACTTTCAATATAATATAATTTATTTTCATAAATAAATCCGTTACATCCCTTTTATAGGCCTGACACTCATTGGGTGTATCCCAACACATCTGTTGTCAGGAGAACAGAGAGCTAATTGTATCAGTTCAGTGATCCAAAATCTTTCCTGAGTGTCATGAAAATGGATTCTGGGCATTTGGAACAGGCTGTTCGCTGTGCCTAGAAGGAAAGAAAACCATCCGGAGTGGAAACCAGCTGAGCCCAGAGCTAAGACACAAATGAGAGACAGACAGGTAAATGACCAACACGTGTGTGATTCATTTGACTGGACATGCACAAAGACCCGAGAGCTCCTGTTACTGATCTGACAGCTTCTTTTTTCCAGGGTTAACTGTAGAGACTGGGACCGACAGGAGCTAGAGAGGAAATCGGGAGCAGAGAGAGAAAAACAGCCTGAGAAAGAGATAGCGAGGGAGGATGAAGGAGAGAGCTGCATTCCTGTGGTCTCAGCTGCAGCGCTGCAATGACTTAAATGTAACGTTGCTTCAACGCTGGCCGAACTGGATGCTTTAGAAAAGAAATAAAACAGCAGGGCACGTCTGCTATAACAATCACACACAAACGCAAACACAAACACATCTCTGACCCCATTCATTGCACAAAGCTTTAATGCTGCTGTTCCATAGGCATCATGATTATGCTGACTCCTACAATTCCTTTAAAAATTACTGCGGTGGTACCATAGGACAGTGATGGTATTATATGGTAATATTATGGCACTATGAAATACACCAGTTGCTGAAATTCATGGTATGTTTTAAAGGCACTTTGAAGAATGCCATGCTACTATATGGTACATGTCCAAAGTACCATGGGACACATCCAAAATGTCATGGTATGCTTCCAAAATTCCATGATAGTAACATAGGACAAATTCAAAATACCATAGTGGTACCACGGTACATGTGTCCAAAATATTATGATAGTACCTTGGAACACCTTCAGAATATCATGGTACATTTCCAAAAATAACACGATACCATGGTACTACACGGTACATGCCTAAAGAACCATGGTACACATTTAAAATACCATGGCAGTACTATGACATGTGTCCAAAATACCACAGTACAAGTTAAAAATACCATAGTAGTACCATAGTACAAGTACAAAATACCATGGTAAAATCAAAGTTTAATTGCAAAGACCATGGCAGTACCATGGTAGATATCCAAAATACCATAGTAACATGGATCATGTCTAAAATACCACAATATTACCATGGTACATGTCCAAAATATCATAGCAGTACCATGGTACATGTCCAACCTATTTTAATAGGACCATGGTACACATCCAAAATACCAGTAGCATGTAGAAGTCTAAAATACAATGGTAGCAAAATGGTACTTTTTGTAATGCAGTCCCAGAAAGCTTTGCATTTAGCTTTGTTTTTAAAACTGTTGCAGTTAAAAAATATATCCAATATGGCAGATGAAGCATAAGAAATGTTGATTATACATTAATTCATAATAATACAAATAAAATTAAATTATTTTATACCAAAAATGTTTGTGCTACATGTATTTATGGTTATTGGTGCATTATGTTCTTCTCAACTTACCTATATTGAAATCAATACAGATTTGCTATCTAAGTAGAGTGTTCCAAATCAGTCGATGCTTTATAAGGCGGTAGGCAGCTGGACAGCTCACTTGGTTTTGGAATATGGCGTTTTTTCTTTCCTTTTGCATTCCATCTCTCCTCATCTATCCTTTAATTCCCTACATATTTCTCAGATTTCTCTTCCCGTCTTTCCATCATTCAGCTTGAACCGATCAATTTCCTCAGTTCTTGTCTTGATATTTAAGGGAGCGTTCCTTTCTGTGCCTACTGAAGAGTGATGAGCCACTCTGGTCTATATTGGGCTGTGTGTTTGTGTGTGTATCTACTTTTAGAGTCCTTCCAAAGCCCAGTCCATCCATCTTACGGACGACAGCGAGGGCAGAGTTTGGGTCAGAACATTCGCTTCTCATCCTCTCATGAACTCGCGCTCTCTCTCTCTTTCTGTCTCATGTCATCTCTCGTTCTTTGAGCAGGCCTCGCTCCACGAAAGACCACACGTTCAGGCAAACCTCATGTTTGGAACTTATGCTTGTCATCAAGTTTGGATCGAAGTAATTGTTTCCTTTGCAGGAAAAAAAGTTGGCTTTGGACCGTTCCGCTGGCTTAATTTTTACTTTGTCTCAGAAATAGCACCGCCGAACTGTGGCTCGTTAGTTAACAGATACTGCAGATGTTCGTTTTGGAAGTGGAGAGAATAGTTTTGTTGATTGCTATTATCTGTCAGACGACAGGAGTCAGATGTAAAAACACTGCTAATCACTTTCAGAGGTTTCTTCAAAGTGTCATCTGTGCTGCAGACACCCAACAACATTACTAGGGTCAATCTGATAAAGATGTCTAGACAAATGTGTAGAATATTATACAACACACGCTTTGAAGTACCAGTTCTCTGGTCACTACAACACAGAATGTCCCCCATTTCAACCATCCAAATACATCTTCCAATACACAGATAACTTGAATAAAGAATTTAATATTTAATACATTAATACTAGTGTATATTTTACTTAATTACAAGTTAGAGAGACAAATAGGTAAAAAAGACAGATAGATAGATAGATAGATAGATAGATAGACACTAGATAGATGGATAGAAAGAATGATAGATAGAACAATAGAATGATAGATAGAATAGACAGAAAGACAGATAGATAGATAGATAGATAGATAGATAGATAGAAGATAGCCAGATAGATAGAAAGAGACAACTCATAAGATAGAACGATAGAATGATGATGATAGATAGATGGCTGGATAGACAGAACAATGATAGAACAATAGGATGATAGATAGAACAATAGGATGATAGAACAAACGATAGCTATATATAGATAGATAGATAGATAGATAGAAGATTGGAAAAAGTCGTGAAAAAGACGATCAGAAAGTGTGGAGGTGAGTGAGTTAATGAAGCAGTTTTGTCTCACACACAACACACACACACACCATACACAGGTTTGGTTTTTGTGAAAAGTGGGAACATTCCATAGGCGTAATGGTTTTTATACTACAGACTGTATATTCTATTGCCCTAAACCAACCCTAAACCTAAGCATACCCCCTACAGGAAAATTGTGATTCGATTTCAATAACTACATTCTGTGTGATTTAGAAGGTTTGAAGTGGGGGCATGGGGTAATGTCTGAAAAGCCCTCTCATTGATACCTTATGTCATACCTTTGTTCATTATACAAATTATGTCCAACACATATCACAAGTAAGACAGCAACCACGGAATGAAATCCTCATTTGTCACAAAAAACGCGCGCGCACACACACACACACGCAGTTATGTTCTGGCTGTCGCTTCGTGAGAGGCATGGCTGCACAGTGAACAGAGGATTTACACAGAGACGCGTGCTACACGACTATCTGTCTGCTGCATAATCACACACACACTTCCACACACACACTCAAACAAACACAGCGTGGCACAACGGAACATGGTTATCAGTGCATTCTCACACTCTCATGGCTGAATCCACTCATCTGCACATCACACACATACACAGTCAGACTTCAAAAGAACACAATGCAATAATGATGCATCAGAAGAGAACAAACAGACTGCAGAAAATAACATGATCACACAAGGGATTCTTTACTTGACAAGCACACAGAGAGCGTGGAGGAAGCAAGATGGCAAACACTACATACGAATCCACACTGCTCTCGGCCTACTGTGAACAGCTTTACATTCACTGCTTAAATGTTAAAGATAACATCAAATCAAAATTGATCGAATCTTAAATATTGTTGCCGGTCTTATTGTGAACTACTTAAAAGTGCACACTATTCTAAGGAAAAAAATATTCTTTTCTTAAGGTTTCACCAAATTTCAACAAATTATAATAACTTTCTCCATCTTTTGAAAAACTACCAACCCAGATACATTACCACAAACTTGACAATCTACTTTTATTTATTTACTATCTATCTGTTTGTTTGTGTTTTTTTGTATGTAATGACATTATATATAATATACACACACAAAACTTATTCAACAAACTTAGCCTGACATCCACAATCCAACCAAATCCTGATAGATAAAAATCAAATTAAATGGTTATTTTATCAAATCAGACCAATACCACAATTGACAATTTGTCAACTTTTATTTATTTATTCATTCATTCATGTTCATTTGTATTTTGTATGTACATATTATTAATAATAATATTACACATGATATATTTTATATTATTATTAATATTATACATTATTATTAGTCTATCAGTTTGTAAATGTTTTCTATTCTGAAACAGGCACATTACAAACTTGACTTCGTTTAACTGTTTTCTTTTTTGTTTGTTTTTTTCTGTTCCTTTGTCCACATTTTTAAATATTTTATCTTTTTTTAATGCTTTGTATTGTATTTTATTTATTTGATAATGCACTTTAATTTTGCGATTAGTGTTCATGTTTTTTTCTATACCGTGTCAGCACCTACACTAGAAGATAATTATTGTCTATCTTATACTTAAATATTACAAAGTAATACGTTTCTAAGCACAAGCACACATACTCAGATGTGCAGTCTATAATTTATCATGATGTAAAGCAGTAAAAAACCACCTGTGTACTGCTTAAACGCTCACTCACACATGTTGTGAGAGGACGGCAGGATTGAGTGCGTTAGACACTCGTGTCTCTTTTAGGAACAGTGCTAAACTTCATGAACATGGTGGCATCACCTTTACACTGAAGGTCTTTACGTCTGTTCTCACACACACAGCAGGAGGAAGATGATATCTCGCCTCTCATCAGGCTGCATTGGCTCTAAACTCTTTCATTCTTTTCTTTCTATCTCTCGCTTTCTCTCCTTTCAATGTTATCTGAGGAAGACAGGAAACAAACGGATTAAAGAGACAGATCTGCTCTTCCAGCTGCCGTTGATGGGATGCAAACACACGTTCCGTCATTCGTATTTGAAGTTGCTTTGATGATTTTATGAGGTTGAATAACCGAAAAAGTGACGTCTCAGACTCTTTTCTCGGTTTGAACTCTCACATGTCTGTTTCCTTTTGTTTTTTCCCATCTTTTCATCCTTAACGGCCTCCCTCCATCTCTGTAAATGCCCTAAACCCATCCATCTGCTCCTCTGTCACTCTCTCTTTCTCCTCCTCCTCTCCATCTCTTTTACACTCCTCCTCCACAGTTCTGACACACTCCATCCATCTCTGACAAACCGATCGGCGTGTCAACAGGTCAGCTCCGCCGAGACTAACCGTGTGCACATTCGCACGAGTGTGTGCGTGTAGATGCTAATCAGCGTCGATGTTGCTAATGCAGTCTCAGCTGTCGTTTAGCTAACAGTTTAATGGCTTTTTATGAAAGGACTGATGATACAGTGTGTTTGTGTGTTATCCGTCCGTTAAACACCCACCCTGTGCACGAGCTCTACCGCACACCTGCTTTCTCCATGACTTAACATCTATGACGCTATCTGAGTTCTGCTCTGCCACCTCCAACCTAATCATCACCGAATATTGTCTCTTTTTCATTTCGTTTCATCCTTCGTCCCTGTCTGAGACGAAAAAGACTAAAGAGAGGCATGTTGTTTGCCTGCGGGAACAAAAGAAGACATCTCATACACGGTGTGCGGACATTCTTGCCACTTATTGGAGCAAGAAAACGGAAGAAAAGGACATAGTGGAGCGATAAAAGGTTAAAGAAAGAGAGAAAAAGGTCACACAGCTCCACACAAATGTCGTCATGGTCTTGGATTGAGATATTTATGTGTGTGTGAGAGGGTGAGCGTGTGCTGGTTTACTTGCCTATAGATTATAAATAAAAAATAAAACTATATATAAATATTTATAATTTAAAAAAAAAGTGTGTTTTACAGAATGTATAAATAAAAAAAAAAAAAATAATCTAAGTACTATATATATAGATACTGTATTGTGTGTGTGTGGGGTGTGTAACAAACTTAAAAAAAAATGAATCACTGAAAGTGAATACTTTTAGGGGTTATGGTAGGTTTGGTTTAGTCTGTAATAAATAATAGAGTAATAAAAAATAAAAATAATGTAATAAAAAAATTAAGTAAATCCAATTTATTACATGGCTAATTAACAAATAAAATTAAATAATTAAAATTTTAATACAAGTAGAAAGCTAAAAGATAAAAGAAATGTCAAAAAATGGTCTTAGATTGAGATCTTAATGTATGCGAGTATGAGAGTGAGTAGGTTTAGTTGCCTGTACCTATAACTAAATAAATAAATGATTACAAGCAAGCATGGTGTACTGCTAGCTGGTTTATTTTGTAATAATAACCAGATGACTTTACATTATCTTACTTATCCTAGCTGTTTAACAAATAAAATAATTTTAATGCAAGTAGAAATTGACAACGGTTAGACATACAGTTTAGGTGGTGATTAAATGCCGAAATAAAATGTCATAAAATGCTGTGACTGACCAGTCAGAATCAAGTATTTTTATATAGAATAAACATGTTTTAATTAGCTTAAATCAAAATTAATACAACATGTCCTCATTTAGCTAGGTAAATGTGTGTGTGTAGCTGAAAGTAGATGGTAGATGGTAAAATGATATAACTGATCTGATTTCTGAGTGTTTTTTTAATGAGAGTGGGTGTGTGGTAATGTTATATGCCATTCAAAGATAGTCTGAGGCCCAGCTTTAGTTACGCTGATACGCACACTTTTAAACGCTAACCCCCTCTCTGACAAAAACAACCTTCAAACAATCATGTTACGGGATTGTGATGTCAGGATTTTATTAAACGTTAGAATAAAGATATTCATTAATTTGCTGCCCTGTGTCATTTTTGCATGGTCTTGAACAAAGGGCTTTGTGTGTGTGTGTGTGTGTGTAAACAGTATGGTCAGAGTGTCTCTGTGATGTGGCTCGAGTCTCTTAGAGCTTAAAAAGACAGGAATCACACATATATACACACATCTGTCTAAATGAGGACATAACACAATTCCTAATCCTATCCTTAATTTTTTTTTTCAGTTTTAGAACAAGAAAAAAACTAAACATAATTTATTATATTTATGAATCACTTGGCAGGCTCAACCTGAAACACACACACAAACCTGCTGACCTGCAGATTTGAAGCAAAACTTAATTTATAAGGCTTTGAAATAGTTTTCTGCTTGTTTCAGTGTTTTTAACAATGGCCCTCACAAGTAGTACAACATCTATCTGTGTGGACCGCACCCAGTGCTGCTCCTGTACTTGACCTCTGTCTATCACTCACTGCATGGCTCAATATTTGTCTCAGACATCATAAATATTAAATATGCAGAGAGCAAATATTTGAGTTTGGCCAATCTGCAAAGTACTGCTCAAAGACAGCATTCAGAGGAGGAGAGAGGCTCTTCCAACAACACACACACACACACAGGTTTGTTTATATGGTTTATGGGGACTCTCCATAGGTGTATTGGTTTTTATACTGTACAAACTGTATTTTTTATTGCCCTACACCAACCCTACTTCTAAACCTACCCCTTACAGGAAACTTCTGCATTTTTAGATTTTCAAAAAAAACTCATTCTGAATTATTTATAGGCCTTTTGAATTACGGGGACACTGAAAAAAATTTCCTCATAAATCACCTTCTCATTGTAAAACCTATGTCATACCCATGTCATTATAAAATTTGTGTCCTCATAAACCACAAAAACATGCACACACACACACACAATGCACCTAAGGACACACACAACAAAAGATATACACAAACCCATCATTATACAACTTAACACCTAATACACACACTAGACAACCAACATGCACCAAATACACCATTATACATGAAGCACACCTCCAAAACTCCAGCACCACAATCCTATGAAAACATATACTTTTCGTATTATAATTTCGCATTATATATATATATAGATATATATATCTATATATATATATATGATATATATATATATATAGATATTATAGTATCTAAAGCTGTCGTGTGTGGACTAAGTGAAAGGTAATCCATTTGAACTATGTAATTATGGACTCTGAACCTGAAATCCCAAACCAGAATTTCAAAACACACACACACACACATACTCACTGATCTCTCGAACCCGCCTGGAGCCACAGGCAGAGGTGAAAGCTCATTGTCGTGACATTGTGACGCCCGGGTGACCCCGGCAGTGTTGGGCAGTAAGGCATTACTTAGCAACGCGTTACTGTAATTTGATAACTTTTTTAGTAACGGAGTAATTTAACACGTTATAATTTTCAAAATAGTAATTAGAGTATAGTTACAAGCCGAGGTCTCTATACGTTACTGCCACGTTACATTGCTGACAGAATGCAGTGTTTTATAATCTAGAGATTGTAAAAAGGATGTAACACACGCATTGTCGAGTCAAGTGCCAGTAGATTAGAGACCTGCTCCCGCGAGACCAGACGCAACAGAGTGCGGCGTGGGACAAGATGGGCGAGTGCTGCTGCGGGCGGGTAGACACTCGTGTGTGTGCGGGATGCGGGAGAATATAATGATTCACGGGACTCCCGCAAAATAGAAATATCTAAACATAAAATATCTCAAACAAATAAATTGTTATTCATCTATTGCACAAAAGCAACATGAACGAATATAAATGATAAACAGGTGCAAGCGTATGCAGAGTTTCTATTTAGGCTATAACACGTGTTTGCAGCGTTGAGCAATGCAGTGCTGAAATTTGCGTGCTCACGAATCCTCTCAATATAACACACGAATTGTAGACATTATGAAAGAATCATTATGATATTATTGTGTTATAACAGAGATTTGTGAGATTGCGATGAACTGAAATGTGTTTTAGAGATTATAAATGCAGCGCTCTTTGCTGGCATTCTGCCATGCCAAACCATGCACGCAGCAGCCACTTGCTTTAGTTAAAATAAAAACCCCCCCAGGTTGGTTTTTCTGTGATTGTTGATGCTTTAATAACAAATATTTATAGGGAGCGTGTATGCTGGTATTTCATAAATTTCATGGAGGAAAAAAGTAACGTAACTAGTAATGTAACTAATTACTAATTACTTTTGTAATATCATAATCAGAACAGTAATGTGATTACTTTTAAAAGGAGTAATCAGTAATTATTACAATTTTCAGAGTAACTTGCCCAACACTGGACCCCGGGGAAAATTATAACGGGGTCCCTCTGGCAGCAGAACCATTAAAGGCCACAAAAAAAGGACGGATAATATGATAAAAATGTGTCTGTGTGTGTTGTTGTTGGAATAATGTGTCTCCAAACCTTGGTATGAAAAGCAAATGTGTAAATAAACTCAGCTGAACATTACAAAGATGTTCCTCTTGCTTAATTGGTGAAGCAAGGCACCAAGATCACTTCATGGGTTCGAAGGAACCCACTTCAGAAGGTCATGGGTCCGATTTCAAGGCATACCATTCACCGACAAGACGTATTCGTTGAATTTTTTACTGTCACTTTTGATCAAATTAATGCATCTTTGATTGAAAATATTGAGGTTTAAACAAAGAAAAAAAAACAGCTCTACAGTGGGGCAAATATGTATTTGATACACTGCTGATTTTTCAAGTTTGCCCACTTACAAAGAATGGAGAGATCTGTATTTTTCATCGTAGGTACACCTCAGCTGTGAGAGACCGAATCAAAAAAAAAAATCAAGAAAATAACATTGTATGATTTTTTAAAATAATTAATTTCCATTTTATTGCATGAAATAAGTATTTGATCAACTACCAACCAGCAAGAATTCTGGCTCTCACAGACCAGTTAGTTTGTCTTTAAGAAACCCTCCTATCCTCCACTCATTACCTGTATTAACTGCACCTGTTTGAACTTGTTACCTGTATAAAAAGACACCGGTCCACACACTCAATCAATCAGACTCCAACCTCTCCACTATGGGCAAGACCAAAGAGCTGTCTAAGGACACCAGGGACAAAATTGTAGACCTGCACAAGGCTGGGATGGGCTAAAGGAAAATAGGCAAACAGCTTGGTGAGAAGACAACAATTGTTGGCGCAATTATTAGAAAATGGAAGAAATTCAAGATTACTGTCAATCTCCCTCGGATTGGGGCTCCATGCAAGATCTCGCCTCGTTGAGTATCAATGATCCTGAGAAAGGTGAGGAATCAGCCTAGAACTACACGGGAGGAACAGGTCAATGACCTGAAGAGAGCTGGGACCACAGTCTCAACGGTTACCATTAGTAACACACTACACCGTCATGGATTAAAATCCTGCAGTGTGGGCAAGGTCCCCCTGCTCAAGCCAGCACATGTCCAGGCCCGTCTGAAGTTTGCCAAAGACCATCTGAATGATCCAGAGGAGGCATGGGAGAAGATCATGTGGTCAGAGGAGACCAAAATAAAAGTTTTTGGTATAAACTCCACTCGAAGTGTTTGGAGGAAGAAGAAGAATGAGTATAATCCCAAGAACACAATCCCAACCGTGAAGCATGGGGGTGGAACATCATGCTTTGGGGCTGTTTTTCTGCAAAAGGGGAAGGCGACTGCACCGTGTTGAGGGGAGGATGGATGGGGCCATGTTTTGCGAGATTTTGGGCAACAACCTCCTTCCCTCAGTAAGAGCATTGAAGATGGGTCGTGGCTGGGTCTTCCAGCATGACAATGACCCCAAACACACAGCCAGGGCAACTAAGGAGCGGCTCCGTAAGAAGCATTTCAAGGTCCTGGAGTGGCCTAGCCAGTCTCCAGACCTGAACCCAATAGAAAAATCTATGGAGGGAGCTGAAACTCCATGTTGCCCAGCAACAGCCCCAAAACCTGAAAGATCTGGAGAACAACTGTATGGAGGAGTGGGCCAAAATCCCGGCTGCAGTGTGTGCAAACCTGGTCAAGAACTACAGGAAGCGTCTGACCTCTGTAATTGTAAACAAAGGTTTCTGTACCAAATATTAAGTTCTATTTTTCTATTGTATCAAATACTTATTTCATGCAATAAAATGGAAATTAATTATTAAAAAATCATACAATGTTATTTTCTGGATTTTTTTTTTGATTCGGTCTCTCACAGTTGAGGTGTAACTACGATGAAAATTACAGATCTCTCCATTCCTTGTAAGTGGGAAAACTTGAAAAATCGGCGGTGTATCAAATACTTATTTGCCCCACTGTATATGTGTTTTTTTTCTTTCCAGTGAGCTATTTGAAAATCTTTAGCATCGCTGGCACCACGGATATTTATCTGGGTGAATGACCGGTAGTGAAAAGACTGTGAGAGTCGGATGGTACTGGCGGTGTATCTTAGTGAATGTGAGCATCTTTAAGATGCCACTGTGAGGAGAATCTGATTTTTATATGTTTTGGCAGTTGGCCTTTTAGTGCAAAGAGACAAAACTTAATCTCCTGTCTCCTCTCTTTCTCTCTCTCACGCACACATACATATATACAGACGCATCCTTTACATCCTGACACCCTGGCTCAGACCGGCCCGGAGGGGGCTCCGTCTTGTGGGCACAAAGGTTGCGTCTGGAGGCGAGTGAAGTAAGCGGACCCCTGGAGAGCCGCACAAAGGTGGGAGGAGAGAAACAGAACAACATGCCCCAGCCTTCCCCTCGCTCTGCCCAGCGGGGAGGCTCCTTCTGAGGGCAGCCCTGTGTCAGCCACCCCCTTTCTCCGCCTGGAGGACAGATTAAAGTACAGTAGCAAGAGATAAATTCAAACATAAACAGACACGTCAAACGGATGCCGACGCTGGATGAAATAAAAAGAGATTCACACAAAATAGATCTAAACAGAATCAATGCACAGAGACAAGCGTATGGCAGTGTGAGACAAAATCACAGCAGTAAACGTTTGAATCCAAACAGCATACAATGTCCTAACAAGGCATTATGTGACAAGTTTTGAGTGTCAAATAATCTTTTTTCTAATAGTTGTTAAATAAAATAAAATTATATTTATTATTTCCATCTGCATATAAAACTTGGGAAATTAGATTGAAAGAGTTTCATTTGAAGGGAAAAAAATGCAGAAAAATGTTGAAACTACTGTGTAAAGTTATGCAATGTTGTGTCACCTAATTAATATTCATAACACATGCTGATAAGTTTTTTAATGTGCCCGGCCCAATGATTCTGATCATTTCTTCACTCCTAAAAATATAATACTGCACAAAGGGACATAATCATAGCTAATCAGAACACAACTGATTTGTAATATGCAACTAATTGTGTGAGATTTGAACCAATAAGATTTTGCTCTGGGCGGTGCTACCCAGCACACCCTGATAGAAACCAACAAAATGTCTTGTTGAAGTTTTGGCTGGTTAGGATTTTTAAAGAAATGCTAGCATCACTTTATCACACTATGTCTAGTCACCGCTTTACTGAAGTTTTGAGAATCTAATGGTGGGCTGAACCAAATTAGCACGATTTTACAAACTATTTGCCTAAAAACATGTTACGTTCTCATTAGGGGTGTAAAAATGGTCTAAAAAGTGGGAGGGACAAAGAAACCAGCTTTGCTCATGAATATTAATTAGGCAACATTCCCAAATTGATTTGCAGGCAAATTGGTTGGTAAACATGTTCTTCAAAGCGAAACTCAATCATTTGAGAAATATAATAATTTTGGATTATCGCTAAAAGAGTGGGGTGACAAACTGTGTTAAAAGTAGGGTAAGCGATTTCGGAGAGGCTAGCAATAGCAAGCTAGCTTTGAAAGAATAAGATCCCACCATCTCTGCAAATCACTCTCCGTAAGCCACGCCTCCTCCAAAACACATGAACGCACACAGGCAGACCAGAGCACCTAACAGTTGTGTGATGTATGCAAATACATATGATACAGCATTGTAGGACAGCCCTCGGGCCGAGCGTTATTGTTGGACGAACATTTCTTGGTCCTACGGCTTCCACAGAATATATAAATACAGATAAATACATTTGGACCACTTAACTTATTGATTGCTATCAGGGTGTGAAGAGACTTTCAAACCAGCATAACAAAAAATGTTTTTGAACCAAATCGCCTACCCTGCCTTTAAACGGCTGATATGCTCCTAGTTTTCAGTATCTTCTTTTTTTTACCCCTTTTCAATTTTAAATAGTTTATGAAACTCTCTCAACCTTGTTGCTGCACAATAAAGCTTAGGCCAATGAGCACCATCTTTTAAAGCAGGAAGGACCCGAGTTCACCGTGTTACAGGACGATCCAGAAGTGCTGCAGGTTCTGTGCAATGAACACACGCACATTTCATAGGTTCTGGCACACTGTAACTGGACCAAGGCAACTGTGAGTCGGATCCAAAAGTGTGTGTGAGTGTGTGTTTGTGAAGGTGCCAGGGGAACTCTCCATAACCCCTTAAGCCTAAACGCCGGCCAATAGAAACTCAGCGTCCTGAAAGAGGGCTGTTATTACATGCTGTGGGTAGATGCTGAGCTGGGATCATCCTACCCAACCTGGACAATTATCCGGCAAATGTACAGGGCTGGTCTTAGGTCAGCGACTAAGGGCGAGCTGCTCCTGTCCGTTATTATACGGCAATCAGGCGGAGCAGTGCTGCTAATGAGAAGCTCCACTCCTGTGTGTAAACCACAGCATGCTGCTAGAGTGCAGAAAATAGAATTCGGAACACAGAGGAACATTCTGCATTCTCCTGTAGAACATTCCTCATGACCAGAGCATTCCATTCACCATCCACTGGCTCCAACATTCTACATGCTCAGATGTTCTAGTCAGGCACACAACAAGGGAACACACATGTTAAAAGACGAACGACAGTGCAAACTGCTGAAGAGGCAAAAATCTGCATTTAAATCAGTCTGGAACAAAGAAAAAAAATGATTACAGATAGGTATTACACAAGAACACTGTTACTAATTTGCATGTTTAAAAATACAGATTTCGTCAATGTTTAAGAAAAACACAAACATTTACACAATGTTTACACAATTGTCAGTAATAATCAAATAAAAAAAGGCAATTTTCGATGTCTGAGAAAAAAAAAAAAGATTTCATCTGATTGCTGGATAATTATATACATAATGATATAAACACAATGTATTTTTTCATGTGTTGGCAAAACAAAATTTTCAGCATCCTTTATTTATTATTATCAGCAGATATTTCTTAATATTATCAATCTAGAAAAACGATTGTGGCTGCTTATTATGTGTTTGTATAAAGGCACTACTTCGAAAAAAAAAAAAAAACGTTATTGAGCAACAAAGTGAATGCAATAATCAGAGAAAATTTTTCTATCAGTGACAAAGCCAAACCAAAACAACAAAGCAATAATTAGTGGCAAAAATGCCAAAAAAGCCACTAATACCATGCTACACCTTAACCCTAAACCTAATCCTTAAAGACCCTTTTAGGCATTTTTGGATTTAAATTAAGATATTAATATGAAGTAGGACTCACTAAAACAGAGGACTTAGAAGCCTATGTTTTACTACATTCCTGATGACATTTTCAGGAAATTTGCCCTCACAACTACACTCAAACAAGCACACACATCTCAGTCCAGACAAAGGTTCTAATGTGCAGTGGGGTCTCTGGCCGACTTTTAAAAGCTGATAACAGAACAGAACTGCTCTGACATGCCAATCTGACCCACTATCCGTCCCTCCCTTGTTCAAGCCTTCCTTCCATCCCCACAGACCTTCAACATCCCTGAGAGGAGATACAGCGCCTGTCTGGCGCCAAACGGTGTGTCGGTGTGTGCACGAGGGCCACAGCCTTTCACGTCCTCACAAAAATATGCTGAAAAAACAAACACCCACAGACAACAGTGTGAACACACACCGACGCAGATGCTCAGAGACATGAGCGTGTAGAGAGCAGCGCTGCTATCATACACATCACCACACACACACACATGCATGAACAGAGGCTGCAGTGTTGAGTGGTCTGCGGGGATTTGCAGAATTTGGCCTGGCTGGTCTCTGCTCAAATCTCCTGGTGAGTTATCTGCTCCAAACACTATCATCTATCATCCAACACCACACAACACTACCAACACACACACACACACACACACACACTACCTGCAGAGCAAGGCCTGTTTGTCGTCAATAAATAGCTTGAGTTGCTGCAAATGGTGAGTTATGTGTGACTCAATTTGATGAAAACAGAAATATTGTTCATTTGTCCGCTCGGCTTGTGATGTATTGCGGAGCAGCTGGTGGTACGTTTGAAACGGCCATCAAAATTAGCATTTCATCTCATCTTAGCATCTCCAAGGCCACATTTGAGACGCTCCAATCAGGGTAAGTGGATACAGGAGCTTTAGAATCCTAACTCGACAAACTCACACACACATTACATTGGTTCAGCCCTCTTCCCCTGAAACCTGTATTCCCTCAAGTGAACAAGAATTCAACACACGCACACACACACACACCGTTTCAGGCAATTAACTCTGGGATGTCAGTGATCCAGAAACACACGTTTTCATTAAGGAGAAACAAACTCATTCAGAGACACGGACACACATCAAGTCCACTTTAAATGTCACAGAATCACATTAGGAAACAAAGATCCCAAATAAGATCTCTATTATGTCGCAACAGTTTCTCCTAGACAGCAGTGAGATTAAATGGAGAGACTTTTCTGCTCCTCAGATGGTCTCCTGAGAAAAAGACCCACTAGAGTTTCAGAAGGCATCCCAGAGTCTCAAATTAGGTTCGGTTTACCAGAGTCTGTATTCAATAACCACATTTCATTCATTCACACATTTCTCATCAAATTGATCGAAGATATCTATCGATAGAGCCTATGCAGCAATGAGACCGAATGGAGAGCAATTGTTAAGCTTTAAAACTTACTGCAACAATTTCTATATTTTCTTTCCATTAAAGACTGATAACAATGTTTTGAATTGAAAAAAAAATAATAATAATACTATAAATATTATATATGTATATATCTAATTTATGATATAGTTTTTTTAATGAAAATAACTGCGAACTCCTTTAGAACTCTATTAGGAACTTCGCACAATAAAGTTCATCACGGATTTCCAACTTTTCATATTTTTCCTGTGCTTCCTGTTCTTATCCCTCTGTCAAATTTCATTTATTTACAAATTTTTTGCGGCTGTTATCTCTCTTTCCTTCCCTTCCCTTCCTCGCGTCTCACCACAGTCCTTTGCTTTGACTAGAATTACCCACTTTTCACTTGTTATAATTTCCAGTTGAAAATGTAATTGTAGTGTGTGGGCGCGCTGCTGTCAGGATGAGACCGTCCCTGAGGTGTCTGTACAGATGATGATTTGTATTCTCTCTCTCTCTAATGGTTTTTTCACTTGCTCCCTGCCTCCCCTCTCTCAGCAGGTCTTTCTTGCATAACCATTTATTTAAGAGATTTTTGGCTGTGCCTGGAGGCTCTAATTACAGGCATAGACGGGCCCTATAAAGCCTATTCTCCTCCTTTTATTGACTTTAGCACGCTGCTTGGGCACCTTTTCCAAAAAATTTTTTTTTTTTTTTTTAAAGCATTTATACCGAGAAAAATACGGCAATTAAATTAAACCCTGTGTAAAGATACACCGCACCATTTTCGACCCGTACAGGACGGGGCTAAACCAGAGAGAATATCACAAACAGCTGCTGCGAATGACACAGAGACAGAGAGAGAGGAAATGAAGTGACAAAGCGAAAATGAAAAAGACGTGTGATGTGAAGTCTGACATGTGGAAAAAGAAGGGAGACGGAGATAAATTTGTCGGGCGTGTCATGACTACGTTGAAATAGTAACTAGATATACGACGACCTACAAACAGACAGACAGACATACCGACAGACAGCAGATAGATAGAAGATAGAATAGATATATAGATAATAGTAGATAGTAATACCACGGTAACAGAGGGCAAATGCAAGGTCACTGGAGTCTGACCCACACACACACACAAACAGGAAGATCCACTCTACTTTGACCTCTCACTCCACAAGCCGTAATTAAATGTTGTGAAATTCTAGTAGTTTCACACTCAGCAACATCCTCTAGTGTTTCAACACACACACACACACACACACACACACACACACACACACACACACACAGTGAATATATTCCATAAAGAAAAGGGTGAAAAACACACTCACAAAAGTGAAATTCAAGAGACTTGTCTCCTTTTTAGAGCTTTTCTTCAAACTGTAAACCTGCCAATGACAAGTTCTCGCACATTTATTTTCCTGCAGCAAATCTTTTAATTCATTTCGATTACTATCGGGGATTCTTTTTTGTGAATCAGTTTGTTCAGAACATTAATTTTAACCATTACAAACGAGAAAATTATTCTATGATTCATTTGAATCATCACTCAAGGGTGTGATGCAAACTAATTTTTTTTTTAAATATCTAATTAATTACTGTTATTTTTTACTATGTTTTTGAAAAAGTACCTACACAAAAGAATGATTAATTTAGCAATTAGGAAATGACTGTTTTTTAACATCAATGCACAAAATAATGCTCAATGTTTTAAAATGTAAAGTATACCATATGCCATATTATGCCTGGACATGTCGAGAACCCAGGGTGTCTATGATTGGTTACATACGATTGGCTGGTCCACTTGGATATATAGCCAACTGAATTGAAGCCAAGTGTCACCAAGACTAATATTGTTGATTGAACTCTATGTTTCCTTTTTTTCTCCTCTTCACTTCTGGCAATTTCTGCTCCCCCTCCTGAATCCGGGTTTAATTATTCCACTCACGGTGATGTATTCCAGGTCCCTGTGCTCTAGTTAGTTGGACATGTGCACATATTTAAAATCTGCACTCTGATTGGCGGCACATCAAAGCGCCACGGTAACAGGCCTGTTGCTCTGCAACAATAAAGATCATTCGCAGATTCCGCAAATTCTCATTGGCTCCCAGCAGGACCTTCAGGGCGTCCCAGAATGCTGGGGCAGTGTCCTTTGTGCGGTTCAACAGGTGAAAACACTTCATTAGAAAAAGATTAGAAACGAAAAGTAGAGAGGAAATGGACGCTCAGAAAAATGAGCCAAAATTAAAGTCCCGTTATTAGAAGCATGCTTTGATTTATTGGTGTGTCAAAGTGTAATTGGGTAATAGAGGGATATTTTTCCAAATAATTACTACACTGTATAACATTACAGAGGAGAAAACCAATGAGAAACACTTTATTAAAGTCTATGCAATATATAAACCATAAAACACTTTCCTTAACATAAAAGGCAAATAAATATTTAATATTTCATCAAATTTAAAAAATACAAAATTGTATTGTTCTTCCAATATTATAGTTGAGATACACACACCATACAGGCAAAAAATGAGCAGTAGAGGGCAGAGCCCATACCATTCAATACCTCTAGTCAAAGGCAAATAGCCACAATTCATAAAACCAGACACAAATGAGTCCACAACAATGAGTATGAAAACTCAAACAAATGCAAATGCAACTGAAAAACTGCTTTCCTCCAAACACCTCATTAGGGATGATGTTTGTACCTTATAGGACTTCACTGATAAACTATCCTCATTATAACTTACATATCTGATTAGACTTGCAGTTTTTTCCTTAAATTATCTACCAATAACATCTGTATTGATTAATAATCTGTTCTAATAAGACACTTCGGTCTGTCACGACTCACGGTCATTTACGGTCGCTGTGATTTTACCAAGTAAGACATGTTCCTGGATCAACATCTTTTGTTGATCCTGGATCAACATTACTATCCAAAAATACAGACTTAACCCAATCCCCACCCCTAAACCTAACCTTACCCATAATTTATTCCTAAACTCAGTGGGAAATGATAGCTGATTAACAAGGGTGTAGAAGTGCCTAATCCTGATTGTAAGCCTAAAACTGACATTTCCTGAAAAGTTATCTCTCAATTCTGATTGGTTGATTGGAATGATGTTCCTGGATCAACAAGGATGTCATTTACGCTGCTGCATGATGTTGTGATGTAGTTCATTAAGATGAAATCACTCATGTGGCTTGTTGTTTTAATAAACACTGTCACAATCAGATTTGATCTTTGAGCTGGTTAAAGGAAGGATTTATATGGTCAGTTTTCCTTGTTTATGTCATTTTGATTTTTAAAAACTGTAGTGCTTGAAAACATTGTATTTGCTACAATGTGACATAAAAACAAGCTAATTTGATCTAGACTTGAGAGACAGAGAGAAAACAGAGTGAGAGAGGTGTAGGCTGATCTGTGATCAATCTAGGGTGAAGTGGCTGGAATGAGGGGAAGCGGGTGCCTTCCCACTCCAGGCCGTGTGTGTGTGTTTGGGGGGGTTGAACATGCTGCAGACAATTTTCAGCTTGGTTGGTTTTACTCAGTACAACAGGGCTCAACAAAACAAACTGACAAAACAAAGGACACCAACTTAATGACCCATACCCCCCTGACAACTGACTCCAGCACACACACACACACACACACACACAGAAAGAGAGAGTGGGCATCTGGACTGGATTGTCACAATCAGATCATGGTAGTGTGGTAGCTTGATGCTTCTGATCTAGCTCTGATACTTCTAGGTTCTAATTGCTGAAATCTGTCACGTTAATTAAATGTAACAAAAATGCACATTTAGGGATGTGCTCAGTAGAAAAGAAAAAATATACTAACAGACATAACAAAAGACAGACAGATAGATTAGATAGATATGCAATTTCATTATTTTTTTTACATTAAAATATTGTATATTTATAAATATTATAAATTAATAAAGCCAGACAGACAGACAGAGAGATAATAGATCGATAGATAGATAGATAGATAGATAGATAGATAGATAGATAGATAATATGTAATTATTATTTTTATTATTTCCTTTTTCCCCAAAAATATTGTCTAATTTATAAATATTATAAACATTTAATACAGACAGACAGACAGATAGATAGATAGACATGCATTTGCAGACATTTGAGTTTTCAGTCATTTGTTCATTATGCTGTAGTGAGTAAATTACAGCTCTATTTCTATATTCAAGCTTAATTGTTTCTCTCGACTGAAGAGAGTTCCAGATCAGACAGTATATAAACTCCTGAGCCAGAGCCCTGCATATCTCACCACTGTTTCCTCTATTTACATTTATGTTCCTGCTTATGAGAGAGAGAACATATATGAACTATCACACAGGCTGTGAGAGAATGAAAGAGAGAGAGAACACTGTGTGTGTGAAGGTACATGGTGACCTTACTTTGTGCCAGCATTCATTGCCTGTAGTTCCTGACCCACGCTGGTACACAATGGTACATGCACAGACAATGGTTACGCTGCGCGAACGCACTCCTGCTCTCACACACACTCGTCATGCAAACATTTTAAAACACCATTTCCTATATAGAAACAAAATTATGGGCCATGCAGAAAAATTATTACAAAAATATTAATCAATACAGTGTAATCTGAGATCCGTGTGCGTGTGTGTGTGTGCCTGAGGCTGTCCTCTTTGCTCTACAGAACACACAGGTCAGACGTGTCCACATGTGATGGGCGGTAAATCTAAAACATATCCCACCGCAAATGAAAATCATATCACATGCATAATACACCAAGCCGTCACGTGTAAAATGACAAACTTCTGTGAAGTACAAAGAGATCAGGTTGACATATAAACATGGTGATGTGAACTACAAATAGATTCATTTGTAATCAAATCTATTCCCGGGTATTACAAATTCTGTTCAATTTGGCCAAGAACATGACTGATTTAATCAGCCAAGAACTGCCCAGAACAATGAACAACAAAAAGGAAAAAAGAATGTGTTTTTAATAGAGGGACCAAGAGGGACTATAAGCAGAATTATAGATGTTATTTAAATGAAATTTATCCGTTTTTACATACGTTCAGCACTGCAAATTGTACATAAAAACGCCCTGATTTAAACATTTAAATTTAATAGAGTTTAAAGTTAGCAACCATTTTCAAACACACACATGCTCTGTGCACAAAGACCTCTCGTGTTATCTTTATAACCCGTTTTAAAACCAAAAAAAATAAAATTGCATAGAAACACAGGCATGTTTCAGAGTGATTTCCTTTCTGTAAAGGTCAAAATGTACAAACTGAATCAAGTCGGTCAACAGTTGAGTGTTTACTAAGGTTATTTAATGCTTGATAGAAGCTGAACCACACTGATACTTTTCTGAGAGATTCAGTGAACTCACTCTCTGAAGTGCAAATCAATTCTTGTGTTCTGTGTTAATGTTTAACATTCAAACAAAACCAAAGGGAGTTTCGAGTCTGATGGTTCTCAGTTGGAATGTGTCAATTCTGAATGAGGTCATCCTCATCTCGCAATGATATCAAATTCACTGTAACTTTATTGGCATGATAAACAGAGAATTCAGTGGATCAACAAACTCTGCCAGTAATCATTTTGCCCAAGAGTTTGATTACGAGCGATGATGCAACTCATCCGCTCGCCAGATTTACAGCCAATCAGCATCTATCGACCCGTCTGCTCTGGATTTAGGACATTACCTACAGACGCATCGATTAACACTCGTCTACTACACAGACTTGCTCATGTCTCTATCAGTCGTTACTCAAACTGTCACAGAGACAGACAGATGGACAGACAGAACGACAAAAAGACCCACAGGAACATTTTATTGTTTTGAATGATACTGGCATCTTCATATCTCATTGACACACTTGTATATTACTCTTCTGAAACTCCATTGTAGTCTATGGTCTATATCTCAGGAAAATAAACTTGGGCAGCCAAAGTCTCCATTCGTTCTCCATTTAATCTCACGGCAGCCTAGCAGAAATTTGACCGAGCCATTATGCTACTGTAGCATCATTTGCTCGAAAAACCACACGCCACAACCATGCATGATCATGAGTCAGCTCCACACACACACACAGCTATGAGTGAACTATTAACTGAACCTTTAAACCACATGGCCGCAGTCACACACACAAAACCTTACTAGCATAACATCTATAACTTTAAACACAACAGAACAGAGGCAAGCAGACGGCAAGAATGGTCATCAAAGGCACAAGGCAAAGACACCAGTGGGTAGCCATTGGGACAGGAGCAGCAAACTAAAAATGAAAATGACCAATGATCATGCAACAGGCATAGAATGCATGGAAACAGTTTTGTCAATAGTTATAACACAACCTTTTTAACATTTACTGTATTATTGATATTATTTAATAAGTTTGGGGTCTGTAAGATGTATTATGTTTTTGAAAGAAGCCTCTCATGCTCACCAAGGCTGCATTTATTAGTTGAAAAATTCAGTAAAATTAGTAATGTTGTGAAACATTATTTCAAATTAAAATATTTTTTCTGTTTTAATATATTTGAAATGTGATATATATATATATGAAGAGTTCATTTGCAAAAAACGATAACTCCGATAACCGTCAAAAAAAAACGAATTTTTTTTGTTTAAAAATAAATTTTGCGCCCAATTCCAATTAAATCCAACCAACTGCATTTTGGGTTGTGTTGATTAGGTAAAGGAGGGGGTCGATGATGCGATTTCATTTTTTCCTTTCTCTTTGGAGTGTTACAAGCTCTTGGTGCATAAAGAAGATCTGTAAATTTGCAAAGACTAAAGTCTCAAATCCAAAGAGATATTCTTTATAAAAGTTAAGAGTCAGCCACACCCCCTTAAACGGCTCGTTCGATAACCGCCCTCCAGCAATAGTCTACCTCACCTATGTGTTACGCCGCCAAATGAAATTCACGGCAAGAAAGAAGGCGTAACGTTTAGTCTCACTGTATATTGGTTGCCGCTGGGCCGCCATGTCGAAGACGCTGTTTTGTTGTGAAAGCGAAAACTAC
Source organism: Sinocyclocheilus anophthalmus (assembly GCA_018155175.1). Taxonomy (NCBI): domain Eukaryota; kingdom Metazoa; phylum Chordata; class Actinopteri; order Cypriniformes; family Cyprinidae; genus Sinocyclocheilus; species Sinocyclocheilus anophthalmus. The sequence goes on from JADLZN010009048.1 coordinate 56,537, forward strand.
TTTGTTTGGTCTTCCAAAAGAGTACGCTATCCGCTTCGTCATGCCTGGAGCTGATCCGTGCCCTGGTCGCTGAGGAATACATCAACTTAGTGTTGTGGATCACCGGCACTTATGGGAGGACTGGGTTTAACTGATCCTGGAGAGAACTTTCGACTAAAAGCCGGGGCATATCCTGACGTCACTAAGTACTTTTCTTTTATCCTTTGCCGCTGATGATAGTCAAATGCAGTTTTTGGGGCAGTATGAGTCCACTTGTGTTTGGTCATTTCTCTGATTACAAATGCTAGACAGGGTTTTCATGTTTTACGCAAAGCGGACGTGCAACCGAACAACGCATAAAGAAGACCGACCGTATAAATCAATTATAAGATATTAATTTATTTCCCCCTGCATGCAACAAATTCCCGTTTTCTACTGGGTTTAATGTTTTTCAATCACAGTATGGTGGAGGGACGTAACATTTCCGTTACGACCATTGAGTACTTTCGTCCCAAAAAAAAAATCCCAACACACTGTATAGCTGGCCAATCATATCACACCTCACTTTGTCAGACCGATGAGGGGGGGGGAGGGGCTTTGTAAAAATCCCGCATTTAAAAAGGCGTGGCCTAGAGGAGAAACAAAATGAATGTTACAGTATGGTGAAATTATGTTTTTTTTAAACTTTAAACCGCATAAACACATTTCATTAGACCAAATACACAAAATTATGTTTTTTTTTAGCAGCATCATATGACCCTTTTAAGGCATAAGAGTAACTAACAAATACAGGTAATTTACAAAATTAAAGTTAATTGAAAGTATGTTTTTTTACATATTAAAAATGTGTGTTATAGCAAAAGCAGATACCGTGGGGCAAAAAAGGTATTTAGTCACCAACCAATGTTGCAAGAGGTTGGGTCTCCCACTAAGGGAAAAAGATGAGAGGCCTGTAATTTTCATCATAGGTATTCCTCAAATATGAGAGACAAAATGAGAGAGAAAAAATACAGAAAATCACATTGTAGGCTTTTTAAAGAATTAATTGGTAAATTCTCGGTAAAATAAGTATTTGGTCACCGACAAACAAGCAAGATTTCTGGCTCTCACAAGACCTGTAACTTCTTCTTTAAGAGGGTCCTCTTTCCTCCACTCGTTACCTGTATTAATGCATCTGTTTGAACTCATATCAGTATAAAAGACACCTGTCCACACCTCAAACAGTCACACTCCAAACTCCACTATGGCCAAGACCAAAGAGATGTCAAAGGACATCAGAAACAAAATTGTAGACCTGCACCTGGCTGGGAAGATTGAATCTGCAATAGGTTAGCAGCTTGTTGTGAAGAAATCAACTGTGGGAGCAATTATTAGAAAATGAAGACATACAAGACCACTGATAATCTCCCCCGATCTGGGGCTCCACGCAAGATCTCACCCCGTGTGGTCAAAATGATCACAAGAACTGTGAGCAAAATTCCCAGAACCACACGGGGGGACCTAGGGAATGACCTGCAGAATGCTGGGACTAAAGTAACAAAGGCTACCATCAGTAAGACACTGCGCCGCCAGGGACTGAAATCCCGCAGTGCCAGACGTGTCCCCCTGCTAAGCCAGTACATCCCGGCCCATCTGAAGTTGTATATAGATTTTGATATCAGAAGATTCTTGGTATAATGTCAGAGGTCATAGAAACCAAACAAACTTTTGGAAAAAGCTCAACTTGTCGTGTTTGGAGGAGAAGAATGCTGAGTTGCATCCAAAGAATACCATACCTACTGTGAAGCATGGGGGGGGAAACATTATTCTTTGGGGCTGTTTTTCTGCAAAGGGGCCAGGAAGACTGATCCGTTTAAACGAAAGAATGAATGGGGCCATGTCTCGTGAGATTTTGAGTGAAAACCTCCATCAGCAAGGGCATTGAAGATGAAAATGTGGCTGGGTCTTTCAGCATGAAAATGATCCCAAACACACCACCCGGGCAAAGAAGGAATGGCTTCGTAAGAAGCATTTCAAGGTACTGGAGTGGCCTAGCCAGTCTCCAGAACTCAACCCCATAGAAAATCTTTGGAGAGAGTTAAAAATCCGTGTTGCCCAGCGACAGCCACAAAACATTACTGCTCTAGAGGAGATATGCATGGAGGAATGGGCCAAAATACCAACAACAGTGTGTGAAAACCTTGTGAAGACTTACAGAAAACGTTTGAGCTCTGTCATTGCTAATAAAGGGTATATAACAAAGTATTGAGTTTAAATTTTGTTATTGACCAAATACTTACTTTCCACTATAATTTGCAAATAAATTCTTAAAAATCCTACAATTGATTTTCTGGATTTTGTTTTTTTTTTTTCTCATTTTGTCTCTCATAGTTGAGGTATAAATATGATGAAAATTACAGGCCTCTCTCATCTTTTTAAGTGGGAGACCTTGCACAATTGGTGGCTGACTAAATTACTTTTTTTTTTTTTTTTT
>JADLZN010009049.1:0-115994 GCA_018155175.1 Sinocyclocheilus anophthalmus
GACCTTTGAACAATTTAATGTGAAAGTTGAATTTAAGTCTTACTGACCCCAAACTGTAGTTGAATGAGAATTGCTTATTACATTGATTTAAAAATGATTCACTCCAGTTTACAAACAGTTTTAAACCAGTTATTATCTATGTACTCTATGCACGTGTGCCCCATTACTTGTGTTAAAGTGTGAAGTTCAGCTCTAGTTGTGGTACAGCATGTGACTTCCTTCATCGAGATGTTCCAGGCCCGTAATGACTCCTCATCCACCTCAAACAAGACCAGATTTCTCATCTCTGCGGCTGCAGCCTTTGCTCTTTTTTTGGGGGTACTGATATTAGCCAGATTTTATAGATCATAAAATTCATTGACTCATGCATGCAGTCATAACAGTAATAAAGAAACTGATATCTGACATATATCACCCAACCTTGATGAAAATGAGTAAAATCTGAACTCAACCAGCATTAATGAGGATTTAAAGAGCTTGCTCACAGTGGCAATTTGGTAAATGACACACTAGTTGAGTCACACATGCTGTGATGAATATAATAACAGTGCTGCTCCTCAACAGATCCGGGTTTCTCAGTTTTCACTGCGGATTCTCTTTCTTTTTGTTCAGCCATCCAGTGCCGGGAACAGAGGAATTACAGAGATGACTCGGCCTTCCTCCCAGCCCACGTCTGCCAAGATGTCCTCAGAAACACATGCTGTTGACGCCACCCCGGCCCTCCCTGAGCTTCTAGGAGACATACCTTTCACTTTAGCACCACACATCGTGGCCATGCAGGCGGGCCTGCCCTTTGTAACAGATGTCACCCTGCTTCACAACATAAATGACAAACTAGCCAACTTTCGTTATGACTTCACCTTGGAGAACTCGGTGCTTTGTGAGCCGTGACTCTTTGCCCATCAGTTATATCACTAAACGCGTGGTGAACTATGGGCCTTTGGTTGTCAAGATCCTCTTTAACCACTTGCCTCTTAAATAAACGAAGATCTAGTTTAGCTGACAAAAATCAGTCACTGACTAAAGGGTGTTGGGCTGGACTGAACATATTGTCCTTTTAGTTTAAATAAGTTAGCATCAAGATGGTTTGCCATCCCTCAGGATCCCGCACTTGATTGTGAGATGAGCATTACTGCCTTGTTTTAACGCAGTAGACGAGTATTTATAAGATGACCTGTGGCTTTACGTTTTTCAAATGTAGTTCAAATTTTACGGGTGTAATATCTGTGCAATTTTGCATTTCAACTCTGTTGGGGTCCTGTAGCATAAAATGATATGCTGAACTGAAACTGCTCTGTTTCTTAGTAGTTGCTTTGGGCTGTTTGATGTTTCAGACGTCACTGTCTGTGTTGGCCTTCCTCAGTTTTTTTCTTACTTCTGCAAAAACTCACTGTAATTTATGGAATCGGTTTTAAGATCATTGACTGAAAATCGATTGATCTCTCAGTGATCTTTAAACATGTGTAAAATAAATAATTCAGTAATAGAAGTATTTTATTCAAATACAAATTATATTTAAAAAATGTATATTAAAAATGGCAATCGTAATGGCCTTTTGGCTAGTCCACTATTTACTGTAACTCTACTTTTAGTACCTATAAACCTTAAAGGCGAAAAAACACTCCCTCTCTGCTATTGGTCAGTCAAACAGATAGTCCCGCCCTAAACGGTTGCTATTGGTTGAGACAGATGGCTGGTTGGGATGTGCAAACAGAACAATATCCTGATACTGACGTAGTGTTTTGCACTTTTCAGGAGAATCAGGATAGAATATTGCTTACTTGTAGTTGTCTCTGCATATAATGCTGGGATATGAAGTATTTTTACGTCACAAAAATTACGCATATCACTTTAAGTTACTAATGAATGGATTGCAGTTAAAATCACGAGACGCATTGGAGGGCTTTATATAAATAGGCCAATATCATATCTCTTTGTTCGTAAAAGTATGCTTTTTTCTTCTGTTTGTGTGAATATGCATACCTCGACTGGTGTTGTTTGGCTTTAATGCATGACATTTTGAAGTTCTGCCTAAACATGACACACCCCATTTTGGGAGGCAGATATGTATTCTGTTTAAGTTTGATTGCAAAAACATGCACATGGGTTTTAGTAGGATTTACTGTTCTGTTTGGGTAGGCCACACAGTTGTTGAGCTGTTTTTTCTTGTTTTTCTTTCATCTGAATTTCAGTTAATTGGATGGGTTTTATCATCGTGCGTGCTGCTATTTACACAATGCACTCAGGAGTTTAGCTGTTTCTCCTTTACATCCTCTGTACTTTACTTGATAGTGGTTTAGTTTATTTACTTGATACCATTTCATATCCCACTTTTGTTTATTAAAACATATTTTATGAGTCTGTGTTTTGATTTGTCTGTCTTTCCGACATGGTTATTTTATCTAAGCTTCCTCCTAATGTATCTGACTGACCTATCCTTTTCAAAACATTGTACTGAAGTAATCAAAGTTGTGTTTGCTCTATAAAAATGTCTGTAAAATAATTTAATCACCTTAATTCCTTTGTTGGATTCCTTATTGATTCATATCTGGAACAGAATTCATCATTGTTTCTGATCCCACGTGATGTTTAAATTCTGAGCATGTAATATGACGTTGTTTCATTAAAATCTTACTTGATAACTTTGTTTTGTTGCAGTTTGCTGTTTTGTATATTCATAATTAGTAAATATTATTCAGCACATCTAAGGATTTATCACAGATTTCCTATAGAGTACATAAAAAGCAAAAATGTGACCCTGGAGCAGAAAAGCAGTCTTAAGTCGCTGGTTTATTTTGTAGCAATAGCCAACAATACTTTGTATGGGTCAAAATGATTGATTTTTTCTTTTATACCAAAAATCATTAGGCTATTAAGTAAAGATCATGTTCCATGAGATCATTTGTTTTTTTGTTTTTATTTAAATTTCCTACTGTAAATATATCAAAACTTAATTTTTGATTAGTAATATGCATTGTTAAGAACTTGATTTGGACAACTTTAAAGATGATTTTTTTTTTCTCAATATTTAGATTTTTTTGCAACCCAGATTCCAGATTTTGCAAATAGTTGTATCTCGGCCAATATTGTCCTATCCTAACAAACTATATATCAATGGAAATCTTATTTATTCAGCTGTCAGATGATGTATAAATCACAATTTCAAAAAAATTGACCCTTATGACTGATTTTTGTGGTCCAGGGTCACAAATGTAAAGGTTAACCAAATTAGCAAATCTAAATTTAAAACATGTGACAACTTGCCCCAGCCTGACATTTTTATCCTGACAGCTTGAGTTAAAATTGTAAATTGACCCTTGTCTAGAAACACACATTTCTATTACACTGTTTTATATAAAACATTATAGTTTGAGATACAACACGTGTGACAACTAGCCCCGGCCTCTCTTAAATGTCTTCTCACGCTTTTTGCATGGCTTACAGTTAAGCCCGTTACACTGACCATCTGTGTTATTATCTAGTACTAATGTTTGCACCTTCAGATTAGTCAGTCAGTTTACAATCCCAACCAATAGCAAGGCTGCATCCCAAACGTTCTAAACCGCAATGAATCCATTGGCTCTCTCTAAATCCATCATTTTCGCCAGACCAATCATATTTTAGTTCGTTCATGCGATGCACCAATCAGAGGCCGTGAGAGCGCCGGACGCCCCCGCCCCCGCGTCTCAGTGACTGCGCAGCTGGAGTGCCTGTCATAATGACAGTCTCATTTGGAGTAACACCAGGCTAAAGAGGGGTGCCGAGACACACGACAGTCGGGATAAGCGTCAACTTTGTTTTAGGTTTCCAGACTCGGATGAACTCCTCCTGACACATTTTGAAGACTAGTCAGCGTCAAACAAACTTCTGCATGAGTAAAGGAGCAAAACGTCGTTCAGGGAAACTACATTGCTACAAACTCGGCGCACTAACCGAAGCTGCGCGCGACGCCAACATTGTAACTGTTAAAGAAGTTTAATTAATGACTTAAGTTAATGAATGCCTGGGGAGGAATTTATTCGCGTACTTTGCGGTGAAACTACCACATAGTTAGGTTCAGTCATGTCAGCATCACCTGTGCACTCAGCTCGGGTCAGGCGCAGCAATGACGGGTCCCCCATCAGCACCTCCTCCTCCTCCTCCTCTTCAGCATCATCGTCCTCATCCTCCTCCGCAGGCAGCTCGAGCCGGTTGCAGCCCATTCGCGCCACGGTGCCCTACCAGCTCCTGCGTGGAAATCCCCAGCACAGCCCGACCCGCCCTCCCTCCTCCTCTCCTCCTCCACCTCCTCCTCCATCTCAGTCGGAAGCAACACCGAACCGACAGCATCAGCCCAGCACCGCAGCTCCAGTCCCGGCAGCCCGGCAGGAAGCGGTTCGCTGATCCCGCGGCAGAGGCGCTCTCCTCCGGAGCTCAGGAGCTCACCGGAGCGCTGCCCTCACTCACCTGTCCTTAGAGGTAAACAACAGGCCTGCTTCATCTACTGCCATTCATTTAACTTCAGCATCTTTGCATAACGCTACGCTGCTGCTGGAGTCGTTTAATTGGGTCGCGCTGTTTATCATGAAAACAACATCCATTCTTCATTTATAACTGTTATTATAACAGAAACGCGAGCTTTGTATGGCTCTTAGATTTATATACAGTGAGTACATGTATAAAATGCTTTAGACCCGATTGGCTAAATCTTATTGCAGACAAACGCGTTTAAAGCGTTACTATAGAATGTAAATAATAATGGTGTTTGTGCATCATGACCGTGGCTGTGGCTTAAAACGCAGCGAGCTGCCTAGACAGGCAACGTATTTCCTACAGACGTCGTTTGGACCCATTCCGGACTGAGCTCGCTAGGATTTGAGACACGGCCCGCGCTGGTTCCGCTCCTGCTAAAGCTAGCGCTCTTGTAGCGACGTAAACACACGAGTAGCTCCTAATGTTTGCGTTATTTCTGTTTCCGGTCCTATATGAGATGGTATATGAGATGGTATATGTGTTTCTCAGGGTTGTAGTTAATTCGCTGTTGTTTACCGAGGAGGGATGGAAAGAATTACGTGGGTAATTGGAGTGTGTGAGTGATAGAGTGAGTGTGTGTGAGTGTGTGAGAATGTGAGTGTGTGTGAGCGTGTGAGTGAGTGAGTGAGAGAGAGAAAGCGTGAGTGTTGTGGAGAGAGTGTGTTTGTGTTTGTGTTTGTGTGTGTGTGTGAGAGTGAGAGTGCGCGTTTTTGTGTGAGAGAGAGTGAGTGTGTGTTGTGTGTGTGTGAGAGAGAGAGACTCTGTGTGTGTGTGAGAGAGTGCGTGCGGGTGAGAGTGTGAGAGGGTGTGTGTGTGTGTGCGAGATTGCGTGCGTGTGTGAGAGAGAGTGAGAGTGTGTGTGTGGTGTTTGTGTGAGAAGATGGCGTGCGTTTGTGTGAGCTAGAGGCGTGCGTGCGTGTGTGTAGAGAGTGATAGTGCGTGTGAGTGGGAGTCGTGTGGTGTGTGAGAGTGAAGAGGAGAGAGAAGTGAGTGTGTGTGAGAGAGAGTGTGTGTGTGGTGTGTTGAGAGCGAGAGAGAGAGAGAGTGAGTGTGTGAGTGAGTGAGTGTGTGTTGTGTTGTGTGTGTGTGTGTGTTGTGAGTGTGAGTGTGGTGTGTGTGTGTGAGAGTGAGAGAGAGAGAGAGAGTGAGTGTTTTGGAGTGCGTGTGAGTGTGTGTGTGTGAAGTTGAGAGAGAGAGAGAGTGAGTGTTTGTGAGAGTGTGAGAGAGAGATAGTGTGTGTGAGAGAGAGAGTGGCGGGCGTGTGGTGAGAGATAGTTGCAGGTTCAGCCGTGGGAACAGACTGTAGAGAATGAGTAAGCCGGCCAATTAAGCGATGATGGTGGGGATTTTAGTGAGCATGCATTAACTGATCTCACTGTAGGAGAGATAGTGTTTGGTCAGGGCAGGTTAATAGCTGTCAAAAATGCCCTGCTCCCAACAGCACTCAAAACACAGATTGTAGAGGTGCAAATCAGAGCAATTAAGCATGTCTGTCGGAGAGGAAGTACTGTAGAGAAATGCAAATACATACCGTATCTGAAGTGCCTGATCCAGATAAGGACAGTGATCATGTGACAGTTAACTCGATTATGCATAATGAATTTTAAAGGCCACACTGTGTTTACAGGTCTGCTGGCTTACAGATTTGGCGCACACACATCTGGCGCAGGAATCAGGAACTGTGCTTAAAGGGTTAGTTCACCCAAAAAAATTAGCTTGTGGGTTACTTACCCTCGAAGCAACCTAGTTGTTATATGACTTTCTTCTTTCAGACGAATCCAGTCTGAGTTATATTAAAAATTATCCTGGCTATTCCAAGCTCTGTCATGGCATTTAGCGGGTGTTGCAGTGCTTCAGTCCACAAGTCATCAAATAAAGCTCACGCATTCATAATAAAACGTGCTGCAGACGGCTCTGGGGGGTGAATAAAGGCCCCCTGTAGCGAATCCATGCGTTTTTGTAAAATAAATATTCATATTTCAAATGTAATAAACACTTTCTCTCACTTCCGCTGACTGTCATAAACTGAAGCAGTTCCGGCGGCTTACCGTAAAACGTGCGTCATCCAATAGTATGTATTGAAAAGCCACTAGTCTTGGTGGGTTGCCATAGAAACCAGCAGGTAATAGAGTACGTGATTAGTAGTGTTGCTTTCGTCAACGAAAATTATGACTAAATATCATTGTTAACGAACCTTTATCACGTGACAAAAACAAGACGAGACGCAACGTAAATGCTGGTCATGTGACGATGACTATAATTAAATGTATAATGCAATATTGTTGACGAATAAAAACGAGACTAAATGTGGTTTACAAAATAAAAACTATGCTAAAATGTCTCTTCATTTTCATTGACCAAAACGAGACGAAACTAAATGTTATAACTTTATTTCGTCTCGTTTAGTCGCGTTATTGTTATTTTGCAGTATTTCTGTTTCCTGTTTCTCGCTTCAGGGGCTGCATCAGGTCGTCACTTCACTTCCTCAAGCCCCACTCGCGGCATTATTTAGAACAGTGTTTCCCAACCGGGGTGCCGCGTCTGGTCCAGAGCAGGGGTGCAGTGTAAAAAATCATTTTTTAATATTTTTAAATTGCTAAAATGTTCAAAAAAGCAGCTATTATATAATATCCATTTCTAATGTCGCCAATAATTAGAGATGCACTGAAATTCCGGCTGCCGAAAATTTGCTCACTGCTCAGGATTTACTTTCACGTGGTGTGACGCTCTGCGTATTAACCGCTCTATGTGTGTGTGCTCCGCTCAGTCGCTCGTGGCCCATGTGAGTGCTCCACTCATATACCTTTCATGCTCATCGGAACAGCAAAGTCAACTCAAAAATCAAGCTCATAGGAAACATCTATGTAGTACAGTATTGTTTCTGTTTGCAATAGCCCTACTGTGCTGTAACAAGGTGTGGTAAATGGGCAACTCTGGTAACGCTGCCCTCTCATTCATTGATCTGCTAACCGTTATGCTCATGTGTCCTCTGATAATAATAGCTTTCTAGGATTAAACATTATTTGGATAATTGGTTAAAAAAAAAAAAATATCTTAATAGCCCTACTGTGTGTTAGACCTACCTGAAAAACAAAAAAGCAATTTATTTAATTCGAAGGCCTATCGTTATTTTTTATTTGTGCTATCATTAGTAATTTCTTTATTTGTTATTTTTTTATTATTAACTGCTTAGCCTCCTTGTGATTTTTTATTCAATTCAAAGTTTTAAATCAAGCTATCTCGTGCTACTGCAACAAAATTACCCAGCTGTAAAATCAAAAATACACTGAGTGAGCAAAACTTTGTTTAATTACCATTATAACTAGCTATCTCACAATGTTTACATATGAATAAAAGCCTATTATATTATAAGTCATATAAATTGGTCTCTTCATTAGAAAAATTAGCCTACTGATTGCCTCCATTGATAGACACATTTTTTTTTATAATATTAAAAATATCTGTATGAAATTATATTCTGCAGTTCTTCCCTGTTTTACCGAATATCTATACTTTTCAAATTTATCATATCGAAGTTAGAAATTCAAGTTTTGTGAATTAATTTTGTAGGGTGCCACAAATGTGTTAAAATTTCCAAAGGGTGCCGCGACTAAAGAAAGGTTGGGAAACACTGATTTAGAAGACAAAAACCAAACAAAGTTAAGTCTGACACCGAGAAAGGGACCGATGGCCGGCCAGCCGGGGTTCGTCTTTTATTTAAATTTATGTGTGTGTACTTCTAACATGTTTGGTTGGTAAATAAATGTTGTAAATTCAAATCAGAGCGTCTTCCGTGTCTGGAATGGATGTATTTTTGAGTCTATAAGGTAACAATAATATAAGATAACCTTGTTTGAAATGGGTTTGGCTAAAAGAACATTTTGGTTTCGTTTATACTACTAGATACATACAGTGGGTACGGAAAGTATTCAGACCCCCGTCAATTTTTTTTGTGTTTTTTCAATCTTGTTATATTGCAGCCATTTGCTAATCATTTTACGTTATTTTTTTTTTTCCTCATTAATGTCACACAGCACCCCAGATGGACCGAAAAACACAGAATTGTTGACATTTTTTTGCAGATTTATTAAAAAAGAAAAACTGAAATATCACATGGTCCTAAGTATTCAGACCCTTTGCTGTGACACTCATATATTTAACTCAGGTGCTGTCCATTTCTTCTGATCAACCTTGAGATGGTTCTACACCTTCATTTGAGTCCAGCTGTGTTTGATTATACTGATTGGACTTGATTAGGAAAGCCACACACCTGTCTATAGAAGACCTTACAGTTCACAGTGCATGTCAGAGCAAATGAGAATTATGAGGTCAAAGGAACTGCCTGAAGAATTCAGGCAGAATTGTGGCAAGTCACAGATCTGGCCAAGGTTACAAAAATAATTTCTGCTGCACTTAAGGTTCCTAAGAGCACAGTGGCCTCCATAATCCTTAAATGGAAGACGTTTGGGACGACCAGAACCCTTCCTAGAGCTGGCCGTCCGGCCAAACTGAGCTATCGGGGGAGAAGAGCCTTGGTGAGAGAGGTAAAGAAGAACCCAAAGATCACTGTGGCTGAGCTCCAGAGATGCAGTTGGGAGATGGGAGAAAGTTGTAGAAAGTCAACCATCACTGCAGCCCTCCACCAGTCGGGGCTTTATGGCAGAGTGGCCCTACGGAAGCCTCTCCTTAGTGCAAGACACATGAAAGCCCGCATGGATTTTGCTAAAAAACACCTGAAGGACTCCAAGATGGTGAGAAATAAGATTCTCTGGTCTGATGAGACCAAGATAGAACTTTTTGGCCTTAATTCTAAGCGGTATGTGTGGAGAAAACCAGGCACTGCTCATCACCTGTCCAATACAGTCCCAACAGTGAAGCATGGTGGTGGCAGCATCATACTGTGGGGGTGTTTATTAGCTGTAGGGACAGGACGACTGGTTGCAATCGCGGGAAAGATGAATGCGGCCAAGCACAAGGATATCCTGGACGAAAACCTTATCCAGAGTGCTCAAGACCTCAGACTGAGCCGAAGGTTTACCTTCCAACAAGACATGACCCTAAGCACACAGCTAAAATAAAAAAGGAGTGGCTTCACAACAACTTGAAAGGCCCAGCCAGAGCCCTGACTTAAACCCAATTGAGCATCTCTGGAGAGACCTAAAAATGGCTGTCCACCAACGTTTACCATCCAACCTGACAGAACTGGAGAGGATCTGCAGGAGGAATGGCAGAGGATCCCCAAAAACTTATGGCTGTATTAGATCAAAAGGGTGCTTCTACTAACTACTGAGCAAAGGGTCTGAATACTTAGGACCATGTTATATTTCAGGTTTTCTTTTTTAATAATTCTGCAAAAATGTTCAACAATTCTGTGTTTTTCTGTCAATATGGGGTGCTGTGTGTACATTAATGAGAAAAAATTAACTTAATGATTTTAGCAAATGGCTACAATATAACAAATAGTGAAAAATTTAAAGGGGTCTGAATAATTTCCGTACCCACTGTACATATATATGACTGGTTAAATAGAATTGCATTTCTAAAAGAGACTAAAATAAAATTTTATTTTAAAACTAGACTAAATGTCATCAGTTTTTGTCGACTAAAACTAGACAAAAATAGTTATGGATAATTCTGATTAAAATAAGACTAAAATGCTCAGACTTTTAGTTGACTAAAACTTGACTAGAATAAAAAGAGTATGAACGTGACTAAAAACTAAAATGACAGCTTCACACAAAAACTAGACTAAAATTAAAACAGGCCGCCAAAAACAACACTAGGGATTAGTGAGATGCGGAGAGAGAATCAAACAAAACACCGTACGAATTAGAAGCACAAAATGATTTGTAAAGAAAAATGTCGGAGGATTTCTATTTAAGCCAAGAGGAGACTGGTTTTCCTTGCTAAAGTAAGGAAACTTTGCTTACTTTGCTCCTGTAAACAAACTCGCGAGACTAGCACATCTCATCTTTATCATCCCCCGATCCGTCTGCCCCGTTTTATATGAATGCTGCGGCTTTATTTGACGACTTGTGGACTGTTCAACTGCAACACCCGCTGACTGCAATGATAGATCTTGGAATAGCCAGGACAATTTTTTTTATATAACGCCGACTGGATTCGTCTGAAGAAGAAAGTCATATACACCTAGGATTCCTCGGGGGTGAGTAAAACACAAGCTAATTTTCATTTCAAGTTCTAAGCCCGTGGTTCACTCTTAATAAGCCAGAGACTCATCTGAAGGTCAAAAGCAACAGCTGTGTCCACAGAAAAAGCTCTTGAGATACGCTTAACCTCATGCACTAAAATAGCATCACCAGAATACAAAGTAAACATTGAGATATGTGATTTTGGACTTGAGAACTTAAATGGGCATTTCAGCCAGTACTGACATTTCTGTCATCATTTACTGACCCTCATGTTGTTTCAAACTTGTATGCATTTGTTTCTTTTGTGAAAAAGATTATTTTGGACCCCACTGACATTCATTGTACAGACAAAAACATCTTCAAAAATATCTTCTACATAACACACACATATATTTAAGCGCTATGCCAGGGGTTAAATTTTCTGAGGTGAAGACTTATGGCTTTGAATACACAGCAGCACACAAATTGTATGGACTACTCTTATGGTATTTGGCATCAAGGTTCTTCAGAATATCTAATTTTGTGTTCCAGAGAAGAACATGAGGGTGAATCATTGGTCAATTATGGATGAACTGTCCATTTAAAGTGAACTTCTTATTTAAAACGAACAGCTATTTTACATATTTACTGAAAAATCAATAAAATGTATTTCTAACAGAATACTGTATGTACATTATACAAATGAATGTAAACAGTCTACAGATTAACAGGTTAATGAACTGCATTACTTGTAATGGACTACTTTTAACAAGACTCTATGATATTCTGGTCTCTAAAAATGGCTCAGATTCATTCTTCAATGCAACTCTAATGGATTTTTTCTCTATTTTGTCCAAGAGGACACACCTCTCCTCAACAAGCCTTACTATCCAACGTCTCATTTATGGTGCAAACAGTAAATCACGACTTATAATACTTAGTTATTGGTATGTTCATAGAGCATATACTATTGATTATTCACTGAACATCAGTGACATCATACTTGGCCTATCCAATGACTTGGTCATTGACTACAGGTTGATATATATTTATATATATACTGTATATATATATTATTATATATATTCTATATATATATATATAGATATAACAAGTATATTTTCAATGCAGAAGAGATGTCTAATGTGTCACAGATCTATGAAACATCTGTAGTGTACTGAACATGTAAATATTTTCCATGCAATGGAGTGTGAAAATCCATTTCAGCTAGTGATGTCTAAGTGTGATAGCCATCAGAACACTGACTGTACTGTAGTGTGTTTGGCAGTTTATCTGGACACACTTCACCCTCATACATCTCAGTATAAACCTGTGACAGCGCTGCTACTATGATGAATGTCTCCAACACCGAGGGTATTTCAACAGAAAATGTCATGCTTTTCTTTTTAGCAATTAGAATCTTCAGTTTTGTGTGTGTTGTGTGTGTGTGTGTATGCATGTGTGGCAGGGGGTAGAGAGTTAAATTGCAAATTATGTATGAAATAGATTGATCGTGTGTGTAAAAAAACACATGGGTGTAACATTAGGTAATTTGTTTTTCAGCAGTGACCAATGACAAATTACCCACCTTCTGGTGGAGTAATTCTTCCTACCTGCGTGGCGAGACGTATTTTAGGAGCTGATTTGAAATATTTTCAATACTCATATATGCCAAATAGATTGCATTCTGTGACAATTTAAAACCCCGAGCTGAAACATTGACACCCAGTCTTGTTATTGTACAGCATTTTCAATTCTCTCATCTCAAACATTCCTGGACCGAAACCAGGTTGTCTAAAAATATTTTGCTCAGCCTGACAGTATATGGCTCTCTTTTATCCATGCACATTTTCTCCACAAATCCACCACACTCACATGTGGAAATGAGGCTGGAGAAAAATCAAGCCCGAAGGGCCCCTGAATATGGCGCGGAACCTCAAATCCCCATCTCCGAACATCCCGTGGCATCTCTCGTCCTTAGGACTCCCTGGCCTTATCTTGCGAAAACAGAGGGAATTAGATGCATTTGCCCAAATGCAATAGTATGTAATTGAAAAGCCACTAGTCTTGGTGGGTTGCCATAGAAACCAGCAGGTAATAGAGTAGTACCTCTTCCTCCACACTTCCACCCAGTGTGTTACAGTATCTGCCCACAAGCTCTTTAGAGAGACGGGCTGACCTACTAAAATATGCCTATTGCCGCCAACCTTTTTCCTAATTCGCTGCTCGCCGCTTGCACAGCACAGCAGAAAGCGTGACACAAAGGCCAAAAGGAGACGGCCCATTTAGAGTTTTTTGCCCCATGCCGTGTCACCATCAGACGCATTTACAAAAAGCTCCCCATCTACCATGCAGTGATACAGAGCGTGTGCACAGCACCCGTCATGTTCTTCGGGGAAGAAAACCAGCTGCTGGAAGGGACTTACAAACTATTTTTCATGTTCTTAAGGGGTTTAGTCACACTGTCTAGCCATATCTTAAATTTTTTTTTTCATTTTGCTTTCTTATTAAAGTGACTTAAAACAACTTATATTCTGATCCCTGAGCCCCATTATGGAAAAGCATGTGAACTTTTAAAAATCATTTTCAGTAACTGATGTAAAGCTGTAAAGAAAAATATAGACATTAAATATAAAAAATTCGTAATTGAAAATAACAACTGGATTAAAGTCACTTAAAACCATTTATATATTCAGATTTCACATGTGCAAGCATTAATCACGTTTTTGCTTCATATCTAGTATTGTCATTGTTAACTGAAACTATAAAAAAATTTGTAAAGTAAGTAAAGCTGTGAAGTAAAATGTAATTACTACATTAAAAAAACTTGCATTAAACCTAAATGAAAATTACAACTGAAATAAATTAAAGTGACTTAAAACCGCATATATTCAGATTTCACATGTGAAAGCAATAATCATGCATTTTTGCGTCTTATCCAAAGCTGTTATTGTTTACTAAAACTATTAAAAATTGTCTTCAGTAATAGAAGTAAAGCTGTAAAGTAAACTTAAGAACCCTAAATGAAAATTACAACTGAAATAAACTGAAGTGACTTGTTCAGATTTTACATGTGAAAGCATTACTCATGTCTATGTTGTTATTTTTAACTAAAACTATTAAAAACATTTTTGTTAATTGAATTAAAACTGAAATAAAATAAAATACATATTAGATGAAATAACTAAAAACCTAACTTTTAAATCAAGTTCTAGAAGTACTTTAGTACTTTTGAAATACTAAAACTACAATTAAAACTGAAATTAAAATAAGTTAAAGCTAAAACAAACATGTAAAAAGCACATAACAAAATTACTAAACTAAAATAAAAAAAATAACTGAAATTTCAAAAAATAAAAGCTAATTCTAAATATTAATAAACACTATAATTGTAAATAAATAATACTTAACACTAATGTCATCATATAAAAACAGCATTTGAGGCTTTTGTGAAAATCGCATGTAATTTGCCAAAATCACATATGATTCTGTAAAATGACAAGAAAAATGTGGTTCTTCTGTAAGACCAAATGCAAGCAAATCCCTTTGAAGGCATCATCCAGACACCCTATTTTGTGCTACTGAAATAGATCGTTGATGTGACCCAGATATGTTGGACAGTGGCAGCCTGTATCTTAATGTTAAAATGCCACAGTCACCAGAGAGTCATCCTTACTCAAGCCGAAGCTTAATTAGTTGTCCTTTTTAACCCCTCGCCAAAGCTTTTGGGATCTATTCGGGCACAGAACTGCTCTGGATTGATACAGACACAGAAGGTTTGCTATACTGAGAAACCCCAAACAAGCACCTCGACTGCAGTTAAAAGCATCGATTTCACAAGTGCTGTCAAAGAGCTGGAGACCATAAAAGGATTTCGAACCGCAAGCTGCACGAAAAAGACCAATTTATCAACCCTTTTGTCTTATAATCATCGTGAGAGCACTTGGTATATAAATGAGCTCAGCTGGGCCATGCGAGCTAGATGAACTTGTGTCTTCCATGTGGTTAAATCTGTGGCCTGAATAGAGACCCCATAGGATTTGGAGAATTTTTAAAGAACTGTTTCCATGGTACTGTTTCTTCTTCAACATCATATCAATGGTGGAAAATAATCAAAGACTTACGAAAGCACCCGCTCGAGTCTTGACCCAGAGGACCCAATAATCTCTCCTAGAGTGCAGAAAGTCTGGCCGAGGAAGGACTGTGGGAGACAAAACAATGAAGGTAAATCACAGTATTGTGGGGTTCCTGCTCCACAGACACAAATCAGCAGTGACAGTCCTGTCTGGAAAATCTCCGAAAGATGGTATGAGGACTCACCTTGGATACTGTATGTCACTGAGTATAAAGACAGGTGAGGCCTGGCTGATGAAACTCTAAGCAATGGAAGGGGTGAATCAATGGCATGGAAAAAAAGCGAGCGAAAAAAAAGAGAAAAACAACAGAAATACAAGACGAGACTTTGAGAACTACGACAGACTCTTTCATGCAGTTTTTAAAGGACACAGAGGATCTGGGCTTTGAACGTGACACTTTTTTTTTAAAAGAATGAGAACTCAAAAAACAAACTGCATTCTCTTCGTAACTATTTTTGGCATGACATAGAAAACAAGCAATGGATAAATTACACTCATTTACAGCTTGTACCTTCTGTCATCCACGTCCATCGTAGCAGAAAAGACATTCAATCAACAGAGTAAAATTGCAGGCATTGCATCGTGACATGTCTATCCATTAGCACATCATGTGAGACATTAAAGTTTGCTTACATATTTTGAGATATTTGAGCTTCTGGAGTCCACATTGTATCTGCATCAAATAAGCAAAAGATTGAAAGTGAAATGGAAGATCATATCTAAAATGCATTTTACCACTGTCTAAGGGTTTTTTCCCCTGAAACTAAAGGAGGAAGTGTTGTCATCCACTTACACGTCAAACCGAAGGTTCTGCTTTTCTTCAAAGAAGTAATCCAAGACAAATTTCCTCACAAAGTCCGGGTTCAGAGTGTTGTCAATCACTTCTGTTCGACCAAACTAAACAAGATTGAAAGATGCATCATTAGATTAAATGTTTTCCTGGCAAGATAATAAAAATATAATACATAAAGGTCATTCTCCACAAACCGGGTACAAAATAAATAATTAGTGAAAGAACATGCTTAACCTTGTCAGAAGGTCAAACCAAATACCTAGAAATAATACCATAAATTGTGATGTTATTTTAAAACATTTTACAGCAATAATTTTACATGAGATTTGCAATATTTCTAAACCTGTTGCTAAAATTTGGGGTACATAAATACAGTTTAAAAAACTGAATTGTGTGATTGTTATTTTTTTTTTTTTTTTAAAACCAAACCATTTTAAAATGACAAACAAAAAAAAACCTGTTTAATCATATTGAACACACCATCATGGCTTACAGAGGCTGTATGGACGTCCATTCCACCATGATAAATAAAAAGGTAACTGTGACTTTTTATCTCAAAATTCTGACTTTTTTTCTCGCAATTCTGATTTTTGTCTCACAATTCTGACTTTTTTCAGAATTTTTCAGAATTGAGACATATAAACTCAAAATTGTGAGATATAAACTCAAAATTCTGAGAAAAAAAGTCATAATTGTGAGTTTACAGCTCGCAAATTTTGGTTTTTTTTGGTTTCCCCCAAACATTTTTTTCTTTTTTTTTTGTTTCTCAGAATTGCAAGATATAAACTTAGAATTGTGTGATATAAACTCAGAATTGTGAAAAAAAGTCAAAATTTCCTCTTTTATTTTTGTATTCAATGGTGAAATCAGGCTCCCATTGAGTTAATATGCTTAACATTATAATGTAGTTAATGTAATTAAACCTATTATTTTGACTTTTTCTTGCCAAAATTTGTACACAGTAAAGAAGAACATATATTCCCTTTTATAAACACCACTATCCTTTAATGAAACATGATACTTGAGATGAATAGAACAGAAAAGCATAAAAGAAGCTAATATTATCCACTCAGCTGTATGTAAAATCTGCACAAAAGGAATTACTGATGTGCCAAAGCATAATAACAGTTGCTATGATCATATTTTCATGATCAGAAGCAAAATCAGCCCTCAGACTTCCCTTCTCTCAGCAGACTCAACAGCAGCCTGAGCTCTGCATGAATGTGGGGCAGGAATAGCAGCTCAGTGTGAGCTCGTACAGCTTCCTACCAACATACACATCCCTGAAGCAATCAGACAGTAATTCCCATTGGGCAGGAGTCCTTGGTGGAGCTCACCGATGGCACAGAGTAATGAACTATTGATTCCTAACTCAGATTCAGACCCAAGATCATGTTCTCAACACCCCAGACACATAATCCCACCTATCAACTTAGTATCCACGCTTTCCATTATCTGCTCCTGGAGAAGTTCCTGGAGCCGATCGGTCCTTGACCGTTGGTTGCTGCATTATCTGTTTAGTGGAACTGGCTGTTTATAATGCAGTTGCTATGCACGCTTTTGGAGGTACTTGTAATGTGAGTGGGCACTTGAGTGTTGATATGCATGCGGAGAAAGCCACTGGTCCAGATACACAGCAGCTATATAAAAGTACAGTGAATATTTCATGATGCCATCTGGAGAGCGAGATATCTCTAGAGAAGTCCAGAGCGCTCATTGCATTCCTCAAATTTACCATAGCAAACTACTGTTTTTTTTTTCCAACACTCAATATGAGACTTTCCCAGAGACTACGGATTCCTCAAATCCTGGCAAGGTGGTGGAATACAGTTAGTAGCTGCATTTACAATTCTGTCAAAAGGGTCATCTTAGGAAAACACAGAGGCAAAAAGTACAAAAGCACAGCCAGATGGACCGTTCAGCACTTACTGGAAATATGCTGAAAAATACAAATTCTTTGCTTCTATCTATTTAGCATGGCATAATAATTTCTGTAATTCCACCTACATTCTGCATAATAATTTCTGTAATTTCTACTACGTTCTACTACACTGCATAATAATTTCTGTAATTTCTATTTAATTTCATTAAATCAGATTTATGTGCTTATATGTTTAAATCATTTGGGTTCTAAATGTTTTGTTATTCAGAATTAGTTTACAAGTTGGGAAAATGATTTAAATGTTTTTGAAAGAAGTCTCTTATCTCACCAAGGCTGTCCTTTGAATCAACAAATACAGTAAAGGCTATTATTTTGAAATATTTTTACTATTTAAATTAACTGCTTTCTATTTGAATATATTTTGAAAATTAACATTTCTTATTATTATCAATGTTGAAAACAGTTATGCAGCTTAATATTTTTTGTGGATTTTCATGGATTTTCTGTTTTCTGATTCTTTGATGAATAGAAAGTTCAAAATAACAGCTTTTATTTTAAATAGAAATCTTTTGAAATATCAATGTTTTTACTGTCACCGTTGATCAATTTATTGTCTCCTTTGCTGAAGAACATTATAATTGTCTGGGAAAAAATCTTACTGAACAAAGTTTTGAACGTTATTTTATTGTAGAAAATCCAAATTTAGAAGATAACCATTAGTACTATTGAAGAATGTTTTTTTCATGTTTGTATTACAACCTCTGCAAGTTTATATGGATACCTAACTGTTTCTAAAAGAAAGAATCTCATTAGATTCACTGAAGAAAAATAAAGAATGGCACATACTAAAAGAAAGACAAAAAACGATCATCCACACACGGCGTATAGAGGAGGAGGATGAGGAGACTATCGACTGATAAGACACAATCTGCTGCTAAGCAGAACACAAAAAAAAAAAAACAACTTCATGGTGGATCCAAAAGTCCAACAATGGATCACGTCAACATAACTGCATATTGTGTCCTGATTGCAGCTCCTAGTTTGTGTCCATGGGTGACATTTGACTCTTGAGTCAGGGGGGCCAAGAAAAAAAATATATAAATGAAATTTTTTTTCCGGATGAAAGCATCACAACAATGCCCTAGCAGCCCTACCTTATTGCAACGCATCAAAGCAGTCAATCCAACACAGTCAAGAATAACTTAGAGGTTGCCACCGTTTAGTAAACTGTGAACTAGCTTTGGCTCTTCCTGCTGACTTGAATGGTGATGCTTCCCGTTTGTCAGTTGATGGCCTTTCATTTTTAACCAGAAATATGCACGCTGCTTTTCTGATGTTCACTGAAGTTTTCAGTGTCTTTTTCCCGTGTCACTTGAAATGTTTTAGTTTTGAATCGTTGTTACACGTGAGGAAAAAATAAACGATCAGTTGTGGGACTATATTCTGTCATAAATCGCATACCATTCATTGCTGAACTTTCTACCGTCTGTTACTGGAAATGGAATTAAATTACTGGTTGATATGTCCCGATCTCAATAAAGTTTACACAAGCTTTTGGTCCGTGAATTAGATCTCGCTCGGGTCGCGCACTGTCTGTGGAGGTTTGCCCAGGACCGGTTCCAGAATTAAATCAACATATTTTATGTTCCATCCATTGCCCAATCACTGCTATTTCGAGAGTGAATCCCGCATAGATATGCGGATGTCAATCCCGAAACTTTGCAGGGTGTAGCCTGTGTGTCCGAAAAATGAAAGTTTCATACAAATTCTGATGGATTATACCCTAGAAAGTGCGCAAAGCTCGCTTCCTTTATCACTAGTGTCACTCATCTTCATTCATCGCAATCTTACAAAGTTCCGTTATAATCAATGAGGCACTCTAAACTGCACAATGAATCTCTTACATCGTGTCTGCAATGCGATGATTCACGAGCGTGCAAAACTGCACATAAAAACTTTTACGTTTTTTAAGCGGCGCTTTCAGCGGTGAGTGTGTGAATTCTGACAAAACGTTTCTGATTGGCCACTGCATTTAAGAAATCAACAGATTTGTCTGTGATTGGTTACATTGCTCAACGCTGCAAAAACACGTTGAGGGTATTTAGCGCTTGGCTAAGCGCTCCAATTGCAACGGGGCCAACATCAGGGATTCCATGACTAACAATTTGTCGCCCCTAATGTTGCCCATGGTTGTGGCCAATGGACCATGTTAATAATAATAATAATACCAATTTTCAAAAGGCTAAAAAACGAACATGCTGAGCAGTATATGTTCTGCTCATATATACCATAAAAAGCATACTAACCTCTCTCCACTCCTTAGTACCAATTCCTTGAACATACAACACAATCACTGTGGAGAGAAAATGGGAAAATAATGGTCAAACACAGAGAGAAACAATCGATAAAAACACTTACAACATGTGCACAGTGAGTTTCCTTAAATTAAGCTAATGGAGATGCTTTTCTGAGAGCTTCATCTTATCATCTAAATTAGAAAATGGCTTGAAAAAGTGCCTACTTCATGGGATGTGACCAGTATGGAGTATTAGTCCAAACTCCAGGCCTGTTAAGTCTAAGTGTGGAGCAGCAGGTGTGAGAAGCTAACTCATCAATTACTTCACTGAATCATTCAAGAGGAGTCCAAACAGGAAGAGTTCTGACCAAAAAACGGACTGCAGCTCTATGGGTGGTAGTTTGAGAAGATGTCAGAAATGTCTTAATGAGAAAATATTCCAGCCAGCAGGAATATGATTAGGAATATGAAAATTCAAGCATGACCAATCTGGACTTGAACCTTCGCTCTACAATCTGCTCACAAACTTCATGCTATCACCAGAAGATTTGTGGGAGAGCAATAAGTTGTGAATCTCACTGGGGGAAAAAATATTTTTTAACAAAAGAAAAGAAAAAGGAACTAGTAAGAATAACTAATAAGAAAAATAAATAATATTGTTACTTCTAAACATTCTATATATATATATATGTTCTGCAAAGAAGAGTGGGTCTAGTCTGCAAAGTCTAGATCTGCAAAGTTAGTAGAGACAGAGACAAATCCCAAAATACTAAAGGCTGTAATTAAAGCAAAAGAAGATGACTCAACAAAATACTGACACAAGGGGGTAATCCTTTTTCCAAATCTTTTTTTTTTCAAAACCTTTTTATTTTTTTCTGACATGTTGGTGTTATATCTTTCATTGGATGTTATAAGTTGCAATGAGTAAATACAACTGGATGAAAAAAAAAATGTGTCCATCTTTATTTCAGGCTACAAAGCAACAAAATGTGATTATTTTTAAAGGGGGGGTGATTCTTTTCTATACCCACTGTAAATAAGTATCCTGTTAATTATGTCAGTTAACACTCAATAGACACAATTGTCTTTTTTTCCCCTGAGAATTCATGGCCCAGGAATTTAGACATAACTAGAAAAACAAAATCACTCCAAAATAGCATTTCTTGTTTTTCAAGATGCAAATGTTACTTGAAGCAGGGCATTAAGAATGCATAATCTCTGAACAAGATGAGACTGACCACATTCATTATTTTCAACTCCTTGAAAAATCTGCAGTAACTATACTGGGCCGGCTAATGTTTAACGATTTCCCATAAATTACATGGCACAATCATCAGAGCACAAAAAGCATTTCAGGAAGAGTAGAGACACCTATTCCTATGACCTTTGGCAGATCAACCGAGGAACTGATTTAGAATAAATCTCAGTGCAAATTATGGTAACTCAGATGTCAGTCAAGCGTTTGATTGCTGTGAGCATTAGGGTGAAGTATTAACAAATGTTATAATTTTGGCTTCTCTGACTAAGGCAGGTTTAAAAAGGCAAGTTTTTTCAACTCAGAGATTACTTTGGAAGGAAAGTAGTTTCTTTGATACTACTAGAAAAAGCAGTAGGAAAAAAGACATGTCCTAAGGGTACAACACTTTCAGCAATAGCTTCACATACCAAATAGCCATGAATAACTCATCTGAAACCTTCCCACTTGTTTTCAAGGCAACAGCAAAATAATTCATGTGAATAGCATTCATGGCTATTGACATCATTTGGGAAGAGAAAATGCTTTGTGTTTCTGTTCAGTGATTGACCCTCTGAGAGAGAAATATAAAAAACTTTGAATAATGCAGTATTAAAATATGATCATATTATCATGCAAGATGACCATTTTATTACCCTTAAGAATAGTAAATACAACTCAGTCAGAATTATTATATGCTCATTAGTCAATCAAGAAAATCAAAAAGCTCTAAATGAATATGTAAATGCTACATTTCAAATGCAAGTTATATTAAAGGTTACGCATGCAGACGTTTGAGACGACAGACAAGTTTTTAAAAAATAGTTTCCTGAATACTGCGCAGTACACAATGTGCTCTGCCTATTTTTTTTTTTAAATAGTTATAACATATTAAAATGTTGACATATGACCACATCACATTTCATATTTAGCTCAGCAAAGAGGTACTCAGCTATTATGTGTTAAAATAAAAAATACATAGAATAATAAAAATTAAAACATTATTTTAATATTAAATCATTGTTTTTATTATATAATATTAATATTAAATATAAAATTAAAAATAGGTCAAGCAAGTGAAAAAAGTCCCGTTCAATATACAGTACCGTGAAAAAATCTTATTTTTTTAATGTTTTGAGTTATTAGATCGCCGCTGATTTGACAATTGTGGGGCCGCCTGTCAGCGGTTATTGGATGCTCAGCTGGAAGTTCTTTTAAAACACCTCTTCCGCCATCCAGAAGTGATCTGATTGATGATCCGAGTCTTATTTGTTTACTGCGTCTTACCCCTAGCAGACGTAATACTTTTGCTTTACTATGTCAGTAGAAAATATCAGTTCAAACATTCATTTTGCCATTAATTGTAATGATCAAGCGAGTTTTTTGTTTGCACAAGGAGTCTGACAATAACCAATGCTCCACACAGAGATCTGATCTCACCATCATCCAGTCTGTCTGGGATTACATGAAGAAAAAAAAACAAGAAGAAAAAAAAATGAGACGACTAAATCCAGAAGAAAAGCGACAACATCTCCAAGACACCTGAAGAATCCTACATGCAAAGCTACAGAACCGTGAAAAGTTTTAGGCACTTGTGTAAAAATGCTGTAAAGTGATGATGCTTTCAAAAATAATGTCATAAATTTATGTTATGTATTAATTAACTTCTATTAACTAAATCAAATCAATATTTGGTGTGACCAACCTTTGCGTTTAAAACAACTTTTGTCCTAGGTACACTTGTGCATAGTTTTTCAGGTAGCTTTGTAGGAAGGTTTCTTCTAGCATCTTGGAGACATTGCCACAGTTCTTCTGGATTTAGTCTGTCTCAGTTTTTTTCTGTTTCTTCAAGAAATTCCAGACGGACTGGATGATGGTGAGATCAGATCTCTGTGTGGAGCACTGGCTGCTGTCAGACTCTCTATGCATAAAAAATCTCACAATTAATGGCAAATGGAAAGTTTGGAAATGTAAACTGATATTTCCAGCTGGCACACTAAAGCAAAATATAGAAATAACTGGCTTAAACCATTTATTGTTGGTGAAAATCCTAATGGTCTAAGACGTTTGCACAGTACTGTATATACAGTACAGTATGTGTGTGTGCATGTTGTATATGTTTTGGCAAAATAATAGGTTATCCAGGTATTCCATGCATACAGAAAATCTGCATACTGTGCATATCTAATGCATAAATAGCAGGAGTATTATGATAATGTATTATTCAAAACTATCCACAGACTGCTTGTGTCAAGCCTCACAATAAAAAGCAGTCACTAAAATCAGGACTTACCTGGCGCTGACCTTGAGAAGGTATCAACATCCAGCAAATTCCTGAAGAAACAGAAAAACAGATATGTTCAAGCACAACACAGACCGAACAAAATAATTGCTGGCAATAATAAACCAACAAAACCTATCAAGAGGAGATTGTTTTATTGTGCTTACAACCGATGGTTGCACAGAAACAAAAGCAGCTTCTATGTTTGTCCTATGTGAACAAAGAGACTCAGTGATGCTCATGCGAGCAGGCTCGACTTTCCCTCCAGCCCAACACAATACGAAGTCATGAACACTGCAAGTCGACATGAAATCAAAACTGACCCTATTTACTTTATTATTCTTATTAAGAATGCAGTTGCCTTGTGTTCTTTTAGTGGAAAACATGTATTTAGCATTTAACCACATTTTTAACTGACTTGATAACAATAGTTTCCTCTGAAAATAAAATAAATACAATTAAAATCATTTCTGATAAATAAATAAAAAATATCTCCAGATAATTATCAACATGTATAATGAACTACACTGAAATGTTTTGTTAGCAATATATCTTACTCTATTGACTTTTTAATGCATGTTTCTGGTCTTATTGTGCATGATTCTTTAGGCATACCATTATAAAGAAAAATGAATTTGTCTTCATATCTTATATGCTGTTCTTCAAAATGACTTTCCTTTACAAATAAATTATTACTTTTCAATCAGCTTTCACAATCCTATCAATTCCCACTTGATAAAATCAAGTCTCATCCTACATTTTTCTCATTCCATATCTTGTTTCAATTCAAAATGCATCACGCTACAGAAGTTAAATGGGTTGTGAACAGCATTTCAAATTGACCTTAACTCTGTCAACAGAAATATATTTGAACAAAGACTGCTGATAAAAAGTAATGTTTCATAACTGCTCCGAAGGCAACAGCATCTATTTAACATTTGAGTTTCCATCCATCAGTCTGTTATTGGTCTCTGACGGTGCATTTAAATTTAAAGACCAGACTGTGTTGAAATGGACATGATGGATGGCCAGTAACAGGAACCCATAGATATTCTCTCACAGGAGAATTGTGTTTGTGGAATAAATAGATAGAGGAATAGAAGAAAGGCTAGGGAAGTACAGCAGAGAGCACATTAATCCATCCAACTGAGCAGAGAATCGATTCCATCTCTAGTCTGCAGGATGCGGCTCTGAGCAACAGGAGGTATTGCCTGACATCTGGTGTGACGCCAGCTGTGACGTTTAAACCCGAATAAATGGGTCCTGGAGCTCTGGCATCTCAACAGGGAGCACTTTCACGTGCACCGTACTTAGGGGGATCCCTTGACATACCGTGTGGCTTCGGTTGTTGGGTTTTAGGTGATGACCTTGATCAGAATAACATGGGAAGAACACACTGCAAACTTCCTACTTATGCATTTCACCTCCATTGTGGCTGGGAATATTCATCGACACACATTACATTAGTCAAACATATGAATTTTATTACTGGATGTAATAAAACCATCTAGCCAGCCAGTAACTTCCAAATCAGGTTATGAAGATTAGTTGATGTATAATTAAAACTTTGGCGCACTCAAAAAGAGCCCAGTAGACCTACATATCTGTAGCCTGCTCTCTTCGTTTTAAACAAGACACCATCAAATCTTCACTCAAAGTTAAATCGATTGACGGTACTGTACAGAATTTTCCTTTCTGATGAGTCATACGTTAAAAAAAAATATACAGAGAGAATGTTTTCCTTTGTTTCTCGAAACATGATGGAAAAGACAGGAATTTACAAGCTTTCCCTGGCAAAGGCAACAGATCCTTTAAGATCTCCGGGTCTGAGAGTCTTCAACACATTCCCTCGTTCTGGTTTCCCTCCAGACTCTCCCTTATCGAGTGACACGACGGCATCTGCTGCAATCTGTGTTGACAGTGACAAACAACCTTGATGAATTGGTTTCCCCCGTGAACAGCTTCCACAATTTGCCGGCATAATGCAGTGACAGAAAGACACTCTTTCACTAACTTGTTGCCTTGCAAAGTGTAATCAGTTTTGAACACTCGTATGTGACTTCATAATAGATTGAAGTTTTCCTGTGGAGTTTTGAATATGGATAAAGCCATCAAAACTGTAATTGCTGGTTGCTTTCATCACTAATTCCTATATAAAAGCACAGTTAATATGCAAAACGCTAATTAAATATGGCCAAAAGTATGTGGACACCAAATACAAAAAGCTGATGCTAAAATTCACAGGGCCTGGGACATCATGAGTGGGCTGCCTCTCACCAAGGTCCTATGAGTAGGCTACACCATTGAGGGCCTTGGTGGGCAACAAACTGTTCTAACAAAGTTAGAAACACAGAATTCTCTAGAATTGCATGGAGTAAAATTACAACCCAGGCTCATTGGAAAAGCATGCCTGTGGCAACATTTTAGCAAAACGATATTACGTTGCTTCCAGTATGTTTCGCGACACTTTCAAAGTGAAGTGTTCAGTGAATGGTGCTAAAAGTGTGTTCATGACAGATGAACGTGAATCTGGCAGTTTTTTTTATGTTGGTTGTTATACATATTGCTGCAGTCTAGAAATATCCAGGGAGTGGTGCTGAAAGGTTAACTGGGTTTGAAAATAATGTACCACCTACACTCAATCTAACCGATAGTATTAACAAAAGAATCAACGTGAAAACTTTTAGCTTTATTCAAAGTCTTTGCTTTTTTATTGTGACTCGTGTTTTCGTGGACACTCACTTCGCAACTGCAATGCTGTACCAGGTGTGATACCCAGCAAGTTTACTACAACCAGAAAAGCCATATATATGGAGCTGGTGGTGCATACGTCAAAATGTATTAGTTTACAAATCATGCACCACTGTAAAAGTATTTTGAGATAATAGCATAGTATTGTGCAAGAAAATGTGTGAAAGTCTTCATTATCTGATAATCTGCACTGTAAACAATGTGTGTGACAAGGAATAAAAGTTCTTGATGTTTTACTGCCACTAGTAGGCATTTCATGCAGTGAATTGTTTATATAGGTATGTTTTTGGAGTTCTACAAAAATCTAGGTAGAAACATGTTTTTTTTTTACCTAGATTGTAAAATGTATTCACCCAAATATTTTAATTCCGTCATCAATTACTCCCTCATGCAATTACAAACCTGTATGGCGTTCTTCTTTCTGCAGAACACAATAGATGATATTTTGAAAAATAATTGTTAGTTTCTTAAACCAGATGAGATGAGACAACTTTTTCACTGAAGAAAGCAATATAGGTGACTCATATTTTAGCAGGAAGCCATGGTTTGAAGTTTGCTTATTGCTTCACAATACGTTACTGATGCACTGGGTCCGTGTTGATTGTTGTGATGTTTTTTATCAGCTGTTTGACTCTCATTCTGACGGCACCTATTCACTGCAGAGGATCCATTGGTGAGCAAGAGATGTAAAGCTAAATTACTCCAAACCGGTTCCAATGATAACAACTCAGATACTAGGGAGTTGGCCACAGGATGGCCTGATGGTGAGTAAATTTTCAGCAAATTAAAATTTTTGTGTGAACTATTTCCCTTTAATAGAATTTGAAGAGGATGCCCATATACTTTCAACCATGCAGTGTATTAAGTCCACAAACTCAAGCCATTTGTACCCTGTCCTGCTACACTTTTTTTTTACCACTGAGATGTCATACCACAAGACACTGCCTCAAAGTGAAGCAGAAACCCATTGGGCATCTAGAAGCGGAGCGTATTTCGTTGCTGTCATTTTTTGTTGCTTTCATTTTTCATAAATCCTGATCTGTTGCATTCATATCCCAGCAGGCTACTATGAAATATGTACCATGAGGTACCACTTGCTCCATTTTCTTGCCCCCGTCTTCCACCTCAGCCAAATTACTGCTGAAGACTCAGCGGGCAGAGCCTGGCGGCCGCAGATGTGCCGCATGTATAAAGAGACCTCCCTTGGATATCTGGGCAAGCAGTGTCTGAAGTGAAGGCTTTATGCAAACACACAGACAGCATCAGCAGTCTACACATTCATTATTCAGGAAAGAGTCTGTGCTGTTGTTTGTTGCCAGTGGTGTCTGTCCAACAAGGAGAGAACAGTCCAGAGGGACACAGCGAGGGAAGAGGTCAGCCAGGCATTAAAAAAAGGTCGCCCTTTATTTCACAGATTAAACTGTGATTTTAGATTATATAAGTGTTTGTTTAATTTACGTTTTATGAAAAGCAACAAATCATAAAATGCAAAACACTCAAAACCTGTAGCTAAAAATCATTTCTTCAGGCAGCAAAGGCTTGACATGCAGCATAAGACAATTACGAGCTATATTCAACATGAAAGTTAAGCACAAATAGACAACAAAAATAAAATATGACTCAAAGATCAACGTAATCATGATATCTACTCCCAGAAATCACGTTTGACCATAAGGGGTCAAAAATGCACCTACAACGGCCAAAAATGCCGTCTAGGTAGGGAACACTTAGATTTTGAGACACAGTCTGCAAGTCATGAATGCAAGTAGACAAACAGATTTGCCTAAAACCCTTACAAAATGTGGTAAAAGCATGGTACTGTAATGCTTACATACACACATCCATATATTATATATATATGATATAATATATATATAACCAAACATAGATTGACTAATGTCAAAGTTAATGACCTGGCAAAATAGAAAAAAAAAATCTGAACACTTTTCTGAATATTAGGGAGACTTGTCCCTTTGATTGGTTATGTAAAAAGTAGCAAGTAACATGGTACTGACATGTTTTTTTGACACGTACCATGGTATTATCATCACTGACTGTACCATAGTACTGCCACAGTACTGTTTTGTAAGGTTATGGTTGTTGCTGCCCTATATACCATGGTGCTGAAAGATTACCATATTCATGTACCATGGTATTTATACGGAACTCGAATTCCCCTCAAGCAAGAGTGATGCGTGTCTCACAACAGATACAAAGGCTATACCAACATTTTCCCAATACTTAGTTTTTTGCTGAACTCCTCAGTCGCCTGTGTGTATACATTTTAAGACGCTTGGTTTAATGGCATCTTCAAAATGACCAAATTCAAATATATTTTAATAGTTTTGTTTTTTTTCCAATGAACAAAGAATATGCACAGCAAAAACGAAGAGAAAAGGCACAATGCTTTTAAGACGTACCGAATTTTGAACTGAAGTAATATTATAATAAGCGATATTCCCTCTTACCTGCACGAGACGGTGATCTCTATTTTGGTGGCAGGTACGCTGCTGTTTAACGGGTCAAACTCCCCGATAGATGCCATATTGCAGCTCCTCGGGAGTTTGGGTTAAGTCTTCAAATGACTCCAAAATCTGGGTCTCACTCGTCTCAGGCGTCACACGTGCAATATAGCCCACCAAACTGGCGCAGAGATGCGGCTTTCCTTACAATTTGGACAGAGCGAGCATCATCGGACCGTTTGAGTCTGACCCCCTCGCGCACCTGAGGAGACAGCGCGCGTTTGATCCGCAGGTAGGTAGAGTCTGACTGGACCTCCTCTCGCCCTCCCTCAGCGCGAACACTCCGACTCCGCTTTGAAAACTTAAATTGAAAACATCCATTTTTAATATTACAGAAGCCATACAATATTTATGAGATGTGGTGTCAGATATGGATCAAACCTTTGGGGACGTTTAATCTATTGATGTGGGGAAACGTTTTTTCAAATATACAGTTTTCCAAACGCCCACGGCTTTTAAAATCCGGTTGAGCTGTGGTAAACGTCGATGTTGCGCAGTATACATAAAGAAAAAAATACTCAAGTATTCCTCAGCACCACATGGCAATACACGAGTTATGAATCCGAAAGCGCTATGGCTGTGTCTCAAAATCTAGTGAGCTGTCTGCATAAACAGCATTAAATGTTCGATTTACACGTCTAAGCGTATCCATGTTGTTCAAAAATGGTCTAAATTAACAAAAATGCACCAAATCATTTTTTTTAAGTACCATAATGCACGAAAACGGTCATCGCTCATACAAAAGCACTATTGTATTTTATATTAATAAATTAGTTACTATTGTTTTGCTGGTAGCCTAAATTAGACATTGGTTTGGTCTCCAAATCTAGCGAGCTGCCAAAATAAATAGCATTTTTGGCCATCAAATGTTCGATTTAAACGTCTGAACGCACCTGATCCTCAAAAATGCTGATAACAAAAAAGTAGGACACCATAAATATAGCCTACATTCCATAATACCGTTGTACACTAAAACGGTAATCATTCACTATATCAAAGGACCATTTTATTTATTTATGAGACGGGCATTTTTTTTATAGCAATGCATTTGTTGTTATGACAATAAATCAGAAACGGCTTTGGTTTTGTCTCAAAATCTAGTGATCGTCTACCTAGAAAGCAATCTTGGGCATAATATGGTCAAATGTGTGCTTAAGTTGCTCAAAAATACAGTCTAAACTATTTAAGTAAAATTAAATAAACATACAAATAATGGAATGGCATGATTAAAAATGAAATCTTTCAGTACATCAAAGTAGCTTGATATATTATTGATATATCATCATTACCATAGCATGATACCTTAACAGTACTTTTTAGAAGGAGAAATTTACCCAACATTTGAACTATCAAAATGTTTGATTCAAAAGTATAAATGCACGTTACCCAAAAATGGTACACTAACAATAACCAACTGTGGTGCATGCATTTACATTTAAAAAACAAAAAAAGAAATAAAACATTTTTATAAAAACATTTAAAAAAAAATTGTATTACTATGATACTGTGTCACAGCAACTACAGAAATATTAAAGAACGTCTCCAAAACTACACATTATGTATGTGTGTATATATAGCACCATAGTGCCACTTTTAAATAAAAAAAACTTAGTAGTGCCATTGCATTTATTTTTTTTTTTTTGTAATTGAATCCCCTTTGGTCAGTTTGATTTGAGTTTCCAACCATCTTCAAAGTGACCAGACTTTTAACCTTAATTTTAATAAAACTCTGGTGCCCTGCGGGAAGATAGAATACTGTTATATCTTCTAGACGCTTTCCCTAACGGCTAGTGATGGGCAGTATTGCTGCAGCGCTCCTCGATTGCTTTCGGGAGATGGCACATTGAACCTCTTGGCCAGAAAAGAAAGGGAGAGTGTGTGAATGGGGACAGGGTGGGGGGAGAAAAACAGAGTTTGCATATGTTCCCATTTGGTTACCCAGCCAGCGAGCAAGCGAGCCCTCGGATGAGAGGAACCTCTCTAACGGAAGCAATCTACAGGGAAATTTAATTGTCCTTTGAGGTGAATCTCTGCTCAGCTTTCCAGTCACAAACTCAAAGCAAGACATGGATAGGCAAACGGGGTGTGGGAGACTCTCATTACACCTGCATACAAAAGACCGCCTGTGTCCCGCCGTCCTTGAGATGCCAGAAACCTACAGCTTCAGAGAAGAAATGAAAATACACAGCAAGGTACACAATATGCTCATTAGTGATGTGTCAGTCACGGTGACAGTTCATGTATTGTTGTTCTAGAGGAGCAAAATACAGATATAAAATCGTACTGAATATAAGACATGACTAAATAAATTGGACCTGCCATAAGGATGTTCCAGCTTTCCCTCCTCCTGTGAAGGCAGTATCACGATCCTCAATCCTGAAACCTGGGGTTCAGGTTGTGAAGAAACTCCTGCCCTAAAGTATTCAAATTTGACATGAAAAGCACAGACCAGTGGCCGATAAACCAGGAGTAAAAATTCCCATGGACTTGTATTAAAGAAGGGACCGTAATATCAGCAAGCAACCAGCCAAACACACCAACCACAAAGTAATACATTAAAATCCATTAGTACACCTTAGCAACCATGTAGCCATGCCATTCTGGAGGTGACTTCTGCAGGAGCAAATACCCACTTTCTCAACTGCCTGGTTATTTAGTCACAAAATGCAACTATATTATCACACGGCTCTTTAATTAAAGTTGTTAGTATGTCCAATTTAACCTGCATACATACACTCACATAACACAATATACACTATATCGCAAATCTCAACTGTCTAGTTTACATTACACAAAATGTAAACTATATTATCTTATTATCTGCCAAATATGACTATAAATCATGAAGATATTACGATAATATAAACATTAAAGGAACAGTTTATCCAAAAATGAAAATTTGCTGAAAATGTACTCACCCTCAGGCCATCCAAGATGTAGAATTGTAGTTTTGTACTTCATCAGAACGGATTTGGAGGAAAGAAATTTATTTTAGTTAGAACCGTTTTTCTTGTTAAATCGTACTCGATCTGTGAAATTTGTCTCACGATTCAAAACGGATGACTTTTTCACATCTTGTTGGATTTGTGTTCTACAAACACACAGATTTGGGCTTACAAGACGTTAACTGATGGACTGGAGTGGATTACGGTGATGTTTTTATCAGCTGTTTGGACTCTCATTCTGACGGCACCCATTCACTGCAGAGGATCCACTGGTGAGCAAGTGATTTAGTGTTTAGCCTGAGGGTGAGGAAATGTTACGCAAATTTTTATTTTTGTGTCAACTATTCCTTTAACAAAGATTTTCTGTAAAGAAGAAAAAATTACTTGACTTTCCGTTCAGAACCAACCCCCCCCCCAAATCTAGTTCTCTTCTGGCGTTTGTAAATTTTCATTGTTAAAACACTTCATTCAGACAGTCTGTTCTTCCAGATTGTGTGGATTCTCAATGCAAGCAGAAACAAACGAAGTGTGTTATCAGCAGAGGTCACAGCTCCAAATCTTCAGTCACAGTTTTCTTTTCCTACAATGGAGCATAAAATCGAATGTTACGTTCGTCTTGGTCTCCTAGCTTTTGTTGAAAAAACTAAAACAAAAAAAAACACAGCTTTTAAGTGTCACACCCACATCTTAAAATCCAATCAACAACCGATGAATAGAGTCTAGTCCCACCGCCCTTCGTTTTTTCTTTTTCGGTAAGCCATTACACATAAGAAAACATCTGTCGCTGCTTCTATTTCATTGTGACTTTAAACTCATTAGAGACGAATAATGAAGCAGACCACAATTACTCAAGGAATAAACTTCCTCAGTGGTTTAATCTAATCAACATCACGAACAGGTTTAAAATTCAAATCCTCTTCCAAAATCATCAGAAATGGCAATACCCAGTCTAAGATTTTTAAACACTGAAAGAAACTAAATAAAAATGAGAAAAACAAGGCAACACATGCACACAGTAGAGCGAATGCACACTGTCATGCTGTTTTACATGGTTATCTTCTGGTTTACACTGATGAATAGAATGTGCAGCTACACATCCGATCGATTAGTGGGGGAATAATTCATGTGAGGAAGCAGATTTTAAAGCTCAGGAGAAAAACATGTGGACAAGGGAAAAGCAATGTCATCTAAGTTTCTTGCTCCTCTGAAGATAACGGACACGCAGATACACACCACCGAGCACCAAGACACCCTGTCCTCTAACTCACAGGGGCTATTTTGGAGAAAGCCTTGAAGTGTGAAGAGTTTGAATGTTTCTCAGCGGACTCTCGTAAAAGCTACAGTGCCCCCTGGTGGCCCTCCATCTTCCTTTCTCGCCTGCGATGGACAAGGTACAGTCCTTTGCTTGTTCTTAGGGTGATTGCAATGTGGGTGTACGTGTGTTCAGTGGGGTAACAGTTGCTGATGGTTTGTTGTTTTTGTGTTATGAAGGACAAAGACGTCGTCTTTAGAAGTTTTGGTCGGCACGTCTGTTGTTGACCGCGGTGGGAGTCCGTGAACTCGGACTGCTCTTCCTCCCAAGCCCAAAACGCCGGTCTTGATGGACACATTGCACTGAGAAACAGAAGAATATGACGAGAAAACAAACACATAATGTCGAAATAAGAAAGCATACAGTGATTTATGAAGGAGAATCTACCATAATTACACTTAGTCAAAGTTTTGGGGTCAGTACGATTTTTAACTTAAGGAACATTAAAACACCTTTAGCAAAGGGTGCATCTTTGCATTAAAAAGGGATCAAAAACGGGACAGTATAGACTAGGCCACGGTCACACCAAGAACGATACTATAAAGATAACGATATTAGCGTCCACACCCATGGCGATTCCGATATCGTATGTTTATTATCAAGCGCGCACGCGCGTCTGCCACTTTAAATCTTGCGTCGTACAGCAGGATGGATTTCTGATTGGTACTGTCAGTGTTTTTTATAGTCATCAGCTTGGTGAAAAAAAAAATCCTTTTTGGAAAAGTGATCACAATGATCCAATCGTTCCTCTGATTCAGACGTTATAGTTGTGGGTGTGAACTATGCTATTCTTAATCTTTCGGACGATTTTTAGGAACTAATATCGTCTATCGTTATCTTTATGAGTTTTGTGTGCTTGGTCCCTCGTGAACGGGCCCTGTTTTACATGATTAAAAAAATTTCAAATAAAGCTCTCTTTTGGAAAAGTTCTTTCATCAAAAGTCCTGAAAAAAGATAAGTTTCCACAAAAACATTAAGCTGCAAGCATAAATGTTTTCAACATTTATAATAAGAAGAAATGTTTCTTAAAGGGTTAGTTCACCCAAAAATTAAAATGAGCCTGTTTTTTACTCACCCTCGATGCATCCTAGGTGTATTTGACTTTCTTTTTTCAGACTAATCCAGTCGGAGTTATATTAAATATGGTCTTTGATCTTTCAAGCTGTTTAATGCCACTCAGTGGGTGTTGCGTTGCTTCAGTCCAAAAGAAGTTAAATTAAAAGTGCCCATCCATAAAAAAAAAGTCTCACACGGCTCCGGGGGAGAGGGAACAAAAGCCTCTGTAGTGAATCGTGGTTTTGTAAGAAATAGCCCATCAGAGGGTTCAAAACGTAATAATTACTTTAATGTAGCTTGCGCCAACAGTTGTACACGGAAGAAGCTCCGGGAGGATGACGTATGAGGTTGGCGTTGTGCATGTGCTGGTGAGTCTCGTGAAAACCAGCGTTTGTTTACAGGATCAAAAAAGCAACGTTTCCTTACTTTAGCAAAAGAAAACAAGTCTCCTCTTGGCTTATAACGAAATCCTCCAACATTCTTCTTCACAAATCCTCGTTTTGTACTTATAATTAGTGACCGTTGTTTTGTTTTGATCTCTACCCTGCGCTTCCGCGTGCGTCAATACTGAGCGGCGCATGCGCAGCACTGACCTCATAAGTCATGCTCCCGGAACTGCTTCTGTTTACAACAGTGAGCGCAAGCTAGATTCAAATGATTATTACATTTTGAATATGGACATTTTTCTTACAAAAAACGCATCGATTCACTACAGAAGACCTTTGTTCACCCCCTGGAGCCGTGCGAGACACTTTTTTTTATGGATGGTCGATTTTTATTTAAGCTCTTTTGGACTGAAGCAATGCAACACCCACTGACTGCAATGATATTGCATGGAAGAGGTAGGACAATTTTTAATATAACTCCGACGGGATTCGTCTGAAAGAAGAAAGTCATAAAAACCTAGGATGCTTCGAGGGTGAGTAAAAACAGTCTAATTTTCATTTTTGGCCGTAACAACCCTTAAGCAGAAAGGCAGCATATTAAAATGATTCCTGAAGGATCATGTGACACTTGAAGACTGGAGTAATGAACATTAAGCTTTGCCATTACGGGAATAAACCGTTAAATGACATTAAAAACAGTTCTTTTAAACTAATTAATATTCTATTTACCGTATTTTTTCATCAAATAAATGCAGCCCGGGCAAGATTAAGAGACTTCAAAAAAAATTAGAAAAAAATGCCAATCCCAACTTTTGAACAAGTAATCTATGTTCAATTACACATTTATTAATTTGCTAAAAAGGGAAACTGCAGATAAATTTTAAGCTCACATAACACATTTTTGTGAAAGAATTATTTTAAATGTTTAAACAATAGTTGCACATTTATGTTTTGGAATGCCTTGATTCATAGTACATTACTATAAACATGACTTCTGTTTGTATCTATAAACAGGAACAAACAAAACTATTTTACACTGTTATCGAAAGCACGCCGCAGCATGCCACTTGTTTTAAACCCAGAACATTCCTTTAATGAGACTACAAAGCAATAACCAAACAGTATTTGAGAAAAATGCAATATGATTAAAAAAGACATTAAAAAGGATGCTGGGGGTTTAGAGAGATACTTGTTTCTTTGAAGGTCAGATGCTGCATAGAGGTCAGTATTCAATATCTTCTTGAAAATTCAAGCTATGTAATGTAATTTTCCTGCTCAGGGCTTCAATCCAAAATCGGTTGCCAGTGCAGTGCAAGTCATGCAGGATTACTTCATATTGGCACTTTAATACTTACTGGAAAGGTGCCACAGAACCAGGCGGCAGTGCATAAGTTGATTCTTTGGTCTGTTTATTGTAGAAAAACTTCCTTTTAGAACTTTTGCTGAACGCCATTGTCCAAGGGTCTGTCAAAAAGAGATCAAATATTTGACAAATTCATCTTTAACAAGGCACTCCACTAATATTATCCTTATTATTTCCTCCCTCTCTCTCACCATTAACTGTTTTGATGATGTAAAGGCCACTGGGGAGGAAGTGACGGTCATCTCTGCCCGTGTATGACAGTCTTGGCATCCCTCCCGAGCTCTTGGTTACCTTCATTTCCAACCTGAGGAACAAAAATAAAAATAATATTAAGTAAAATGTAATCTAAATAAAATAATAAAATCTAATGGTGGAATGGAACGCACCTCACAAAGATCTTCTCCATCTCCTCTAACCTATACACTTCCTTCACACTAAAAAATAAAAGAGAGAGAAAATGAATGAATGAGGCTGAAACAGCAAGCATACTGACTTGCAGTATCATCATAAACATGAAAGATCCTGTCTAGACTCTAGTAATACACAGTATCTTCATTAATTTTACATACTGCACCCTCCGGTGTTCATAGGACCTCCTGCCCCCCCGGGCTGTCACTGACATAGCAATTAGCACAACCGCAAAGCGAAAGGTATATTACCGGATGGGGTTCATGTCTGGCCTGCTGGGTTTGGACACAGCTTTCACAAACTTCTCCGCCATCTGGATTCTGCACCCAAAAAAAATTCTTGCATTTAGATGATAAACCCTAATCAAAAGCAACTAAAGCTGATATGTGAGGTCAAAATATCAATCATATCTGGAGGACAAGATATCCAATGGGAAATATAACGCTAATAATATAAGAATATAATAACTGTATACAAAAAATACTGACGTTAATTGAAAGTTGTTTTTTTTAAACAGCATTTCTGCAGGTTTTATAAAGGTAAACGTAAGACTTTTAAAGATCTTTGTAAGACTAAGTAAAAAGATTTTAAGAATCTATTGAATGGAACACAATACATCAATATGGTTTCTATGTAAATGTCTTGCATTAGCAAGACTTCAACGTTTCCCTGGTTCCTCTGCTCTCAACCACTAGAATATGGAAATAACTTTTACTGTACCTTCTGATCACAATGCAAAAAAATTAAAAATATTTTCATCAGTAATTTTGCCTTGTTTTCCAGTGCAAATGTCTAAAGATTCTTAAATCAAAATACATTTACTTGAGAAGCAAAATGGCATTAGATAAAAAATATGTCTTGTTTTCTGAGAAAATTATCAATATGAAGTGAGTTAATGATTAAAACAAGAACAAATATCTGTCAATACACAACTTCAAAATCAATTTAAAGGGAAAACAAGTTTTCATACCCCATTGACAGATTTTTGTTCTTGTTTTAAGCATAAGCTCACTTCATTTTGTTATGTTTCTCAGAAAACAGGGCATCACATCTTCAAACTGCATCTCAAGTAAATGCCGATTTAATTATGTTTAGATATTTGTATTGGAAAACAAAACATAAATTTGCAGTGCATGCACATTTTAATTCCATGACATTATGAATTTAAGACTTTCTTCTCCAATTTGAGACCTTTTAAAGTCTTTTAAATAATAATGTATTATAGCAATGTTTTCGCACAAACTGTATCTTAGTGGAAGGATTGCACTTTATAAACCTGCTTAATCAAATAACTTCTTAATGAAAAATTCCTCTTTTTTTGATTTTGTAGTTGGAGTATGACAGGAAAAATACATCAAAATGATTTCTACATGTAATAACTTGGGAATAAGTTCTGCAAAAGACCTCTGGTTGAAGTGCTGATCTCTGACATCAGTGCCGTTGAGAACAAGAGCATCGAGAACGTGCACAGCGTTGATCCTTCTCTGGGCTTTTCCCTACAAGCACAGATGCAAAGACTCAATAAAGAAAACTTCTTACAAGCATGCATGTCATTATTTTACTGAAATAACACAAGAGCTCTTTCCCCTTACAGTATTAATGTAAAGCTGTCATTCAACACAGTTCTCTCTACTCTCAATTACTGTTGTACTAATTCTTTCTGTTCACCTCTCCCTTCAGCTCCTGGACGATCTCTACGCTCAATAGTGTGTCTCTGGGCAGCTCCAGTTTGAAGTTCTCCAGCTTCTTCCAGCGTAACGGGGCTTTGCCGTCCCACGTGTAGATCTGAGATCTCTGCATACACAAACAGTTCAGGTTTTTCACTCTTTAAGCAATATATAAGGATATATATGACCACAACATCATATAAATTTAGCCTAAATTACATAAATATCACATTCATAGACATATTCCTTACCCCAAGTCCCAGGAGAAAGAGCTGTTCTCCTCCTCCCACAATGCACCTGTAGTCCAGTGCGTGCTGTAGTTTATCCAGATTTTCTGAGTTCAGTGCAGTTGGTCTGGAACTAAAACTGTCCATATCTGAGCCCTGAGATAGAAAGACAGAGATAGAAATACATTTATATTTGATTTATATAAAATTTAAACTATTTTAATCTGTTAATTAATTGTCAGCTTGCCACTCTTTTTTATTACCTTTTTTCTTTATCACATATTTAAGTAATAATCTTAAATTAGATATCACTTGAAAGCTTAAACACTCAAAATTCATCCTGTGAAAGCTGTTTTTAAATCGGACATTGTTACCATAGAAATGGTACTTAAAATCCATTTAGCGGGCTCCTCCCCCTTGTGGGCTGTCACGTGTCATATTACAAAATTTACTACAGTATTTTATAATCAAAATATTTTCTAATCTTGACAGAACACATATCGTTGGAAAGGTCTGAGTCTCAAGATTCCAATTAACAGAAGTAATATTGTGAGAGAACTCTATAAATTTGTGACAGGAAAATACAAAAAACCTCACAAGAACCTCCATTTTTGTGATATCAACTTCAAATTTGGAACATAAATCGGTTAGACATATGGCTTTGATTTTACAGCCATTTTAGATTCTAAAATATTTTGTAAAATATTTATTTTAGATAAAATGAAACTAATTTAGTACAGTACATTTTCTTCACAGTAAACTTAAACTGTACAATAAAAGACAAATCAATTATGTCATTGGAAAACATCCAAAAAACGTTTTACAATTTTTTTAACAAAAAATATAATTTATTTTGTTTCCTTTTTATTATGACCCTGACATTACAGACTTCATGTGATTCACCCACTTAACTCTTCTATTCTAGAACATCACATCCACAAGAGCATTACCACATTCCCAGCTAACTTCTCAAAGCCCACACACACACTATTACCTTCACGAGCTCAGAGAACTTTGCTTTCGGATCTGATGTTGGATGAGTGACTCTGGCTTTATCAGGAATCTGCACAAAGATGA
Organism: Sinocyclocheilus anophthalmus; assembly: GCA_018155175.1. Lineage (NCBI taxonomy): Eukaryota > Metazoa > Chordata > Actinopteri > Cypriniformes > Cyprinidae > Sinocyclocheilus > Sinocyclocheilus anophthalmus. The sequence continues at coordinate 38,980 of JADLZN010009049.1, forward strand.
AGACGTTCAAGGTCTCAATCATTCTAATCGGCATCAGTTTGTCCTTACACATACCTACACAAAACAATGCTCTTTGAAATCTTTCAGACACCACCACAAAGCACTAAACTAAACCTCAGTCCACTATGTCGCCTCTGGCTTGCTTAGTTGGGGACACTTCATTTCCAGCGTTATCGTTGACATGATTGCAAAGATATTATTTAAACTGAGCTGGATGTTGACATCACTGAATTCAATGATGAACTGTCTTTAACTGAAAAATGAGTGTTTACTATTGTCATTTTGCATTATAGACACACTATTTTCCTAATTAATGCTATACAGTTGCTTTGTCACAATCTGTATTGTTAAAAGAGCTATATAAATAAAGGTGACTTGACTTGACTTGACTATGAAGCTCGTGGTTATTGTTTTTGGACTCACCCCCCACAGTTTGAGACATTCTTTGCGGATGTCTGCTTGCCTGGGCTCAAACAGTGTCCTACAAAGACACACAGCATTGTTAGTGATGCTTATACAGACTCAGACATGTGCACACAAACACTACAGACATGTGCACACAAACAAATAAAAGAGAGTTTGAGATGAATGCCCTGAAACACACCAGAGGAAGAATGTGTGACTCACGTATCTCTGACGTACGCGTGGATCTTAGCCAGCGCTTTGATTTGTACTGCACAATGGCTGCAAGACAAGGGATCAGAGTTCAATAAATAAACCTAAGCATGAATGAATGCATCGAGAGAGCCAGAGAGAAAGACAAAAAAAAGGGTCATAAAGCAATGACGGTACCTTTCATTGGAGTTGATCATGAATTGGAAGAAGTCAGTGTCTCCTTTAATGATGTCCAGAGGGACGACTTCAGTAACGTCTCTGTCTGAGTGTCTGAATTGATTCAGTTTCAGGTTGATGGTGAACATGTATTCTCTGACAGCATCGGTGCCTGGCTTTAAACTCTTGCACACCACATATCTGCAAGCAGACAGCAGTAAAAATCATTCACTAATGCTCATGCTCAATAATCAACTGTAACATAATAATGTGACGTTACTCAAACATTTTACTTTTTCTGTATAAGCATAATAATAATAATAGTGTGTACAATAAGACCAGGAATGTGCGTTAAACTAAATAGGGTAAAATTTTGAGTTTTACAGTTTTATTATTAAAAAAGTCCCACTATGCCAGTGCAAATATATCGGAATTGATCTAAAAAAAAAAAAAAATCAATAATCAATAGAATCAATAAAAACAAACAATGAATCATACACTACTAGCCAAATGTTTAGAATAATTATGGTCACCAAGATTGCATTTACTTGATTAAAAATACAGCAATATTGTGAAATATTATTGCAATGTAAAATAACCATTTTCTATTTTAATATATTTCAAAATGTAATTTATTCCTGTGATGACAAAGCTGAATTTCCATCAGCCATTACTCCAGTATAAAGTGTCACATGATCATTCAGAAAGCATTCAGATGCTGGATTATTATCAGTGCTGGAAACTGTTGTGCTGCTAAATATTTTTTTGGGAACCTGTCATACTTTTTTTCAGGATTCCTTGATAAAAAGAAAAGCATTTATTTAAAATAGAAATCTTTTCTAACAATATACACTACAGTTCAAAAGTTTGGGGTCAGTACATTTTTGTTCTCTTTTTTTGAAAGAAATTAAAACTTTTATTCAGCAAGGATGTGTTAAATTGTTAAGAAGTGATAGCAAAGATTTATATTGTTAGAAAAGATTTATATTTTGAATAAAATGCTGTTTTTTTTTACTTTTATTAAAATTAAGAGTTGAAAAATATCGGAGTTCCAAAAAAATATTGTGCAGCACAACTGTTTCCAACATTGCTAATAAATCAGCATATTAAAATGATTTCTGCAGGATCATGTGACACTTTATATACTGGAGTAATGGCTGATGGAAATTCAGCTTTGCATCACAGAAATAAAATTTAAAGTATAATAAAATAGAAATCATTATTTTAAATTGTAATAACATTTAGCAAGATTACTGTTTTTTCCTGTATTTATGATCAAATAAATGCAGCCTTGATGAGCATAAGAGACTTCTTTAAAAAACATTACAAGTCTTACTAATCCCAAACTTTTGACCGGTATAGTGTACATACTATACATACAGAGTCTAGTCTTTTACATTAAAAATCTTACTGTTCAGTAACTTTTGACTGGTAGTGTAAATAAAAAATAAAATATAGCATTGAAGTTTCAGCCAATTTCTGCATTTTCAAGTCAAGAAAAAAGTATATATTAATATGCTGAACAGAGAAACCCAGGTATATAAGTTTCAGTGTCCATTGCCAGGAGCTCTCTCACGCTCTCAAAGTGAGTCATGGACGATGAACACAAACCTCTCTGAATTGGCAGGCCGGCTGGTGACAGGTTTGAACAGCGAGACCCTCTCGAAGCAGAGGTACAGCAAATAAATCAAGCCCACGCTGAACGGTGTGAACAGGTCAAACGTCTTACACACAAAATGGCCTCCTGTAAAACAGAAAGGTTTTGAGTTGAGAAGTTGAAGCAAAAGTGTTTAAATAATTAACATTCATCTATTTAAATAGACCATATAATGGAAAACAACCAATCACAACATAGCTCATTTATATAATCTTAAAGGCACAGTAACAAAAAAAGCCTGTTCAAATAAAAAATTAGGAGAAACAATAGAAAAACGTTCATGTAAAACTAAACATACAAACTTTTGACTAAAAAAAGATGTACTCTAGAAAGGTTTTAAAATATGGCTCTTCAATGCTAGAACTGTTAAAAGTATTACCGTTGATTTGATATAGCTAAAATGAGCTCTCAAGTAACCAAGTCTTCACTCAGTCACATAATTACCTTCCTAATTAGGATTTCAGAATAAATAGACTTGTCTGGGTGCATCCCAAGATAAAATCCAAACAGATCTGAGACAAGAGGCTGTACAATAATATCAAGGCAAGAAAAGGCATTAAATAATCTTCAAAGCCTTGAGAAAGACATCATTAAAGAGATGAGATCATTTGGAGCCGCTGTTAAAGAACTGGCTGTCCTCCAAAACTGAGTGTCTGGGACTGAAGAAAAACCATGAGACCTATGGTAAGCCAAAAGAAGATACAGTGTTCCATGACAAAGATAGAAGATGCACTACTGATGTCGATCGTCCCTAGAGTGGAGCACGATAAAGTTTTAATGATACTTCTTCAACATCAGGGGAACGAAAACTCATGAAGAGGAAGGGAAAAAAATAGACTGAGTGAAACCCAAAACATCCTTGAGGAAAACAAGGATTTTGAGTAATTTAACCAAGACAACAACTCATCTTCCAATAAGAAAATGGCCAAATCATACGCAAAAATCCCCAAAAATGGTGGCCCATAAAAATCCAGACCTCCATTCAAACATCTATGGAATAAAACTGCTAATCTCAAATGAACACAATCCAATTTGAACTACCTATTAACTCCAGAGTTTCACAACTATCTACAGAGCAGATAAAAACTAATCTTACCAAATAGTGAATATGCAATTAGATTAAATTAAATAAAAAAAAGTGAATTTGCAAGCTTGAACTGAATGTAATGAGACAAATAGAGAAAATAATGGCACACACAGTAAAGTCTTTCTATTGAATCACAGCAAGCATACAACGTAAAAAAAATGTAGTCTGAATCTAGGCCTGGACGATAAAACGGTATCGATATTTATCGATGGTACACCTTCTGCGATAACGATAGAAAAAATGTTCGATATAGGCACGTACTATGAGTGACGCAGACAGCACACACGAACACATGCTGAAATGAGTACTGTGCCTGCCTGTGATAAGGAGATTGTGAATAAAGAATGAATATTAATCGAATTTAAAATAAACATTTGCATTTGAATGTTAGGTGTGCATCAGGGAGCGTCAGATTCGGTGATAATGATGTAAGTGACGTTGTTGCATTTTAATGTTTTGTTAGTCTAGCCCACGAGACACGCCGCTGCGGCGTTATTCATTCAAAATATTAGAGAAATATATAAGCTCAATGCGGAGAAGATCTTCAGAGCATTTTTAGACGGACAAATATGACTGCTGCACTCGCGTCTCACACAAGAGATCTATAGAAAGCCATGCAAAGTTAAAACAGTTTAAACATTTAGAACACATCACGAATTTGTGAAGGTTTATTCCTTTTCACTGCGTCTCATATGTTTTTAAATGCAATCTGAGTGAATGGCGCTTCGGCACTTTGGATTAAGCAATGCATAAATACATGATGCGGTTTTAATCATAATTGTTTATACATTTTATGAAATTATATTGGCGTTAATTTAGATGTAATGCACGTTTTTTTTATAGACAGTTATTTCCTTGTGCTGACAATTTAAAAGCGCTGCAGTGTTTTGCTCATTGCGCCCTCGGGAAACGAGCCAAAAGTTTAATATGCATATAAAATTCGAAATTAGTATTTAATTTGTATTTTGTGTTTGAGGTTTAAAACAAAAAATATTTGGGTGTTGTCTCAATAACGTGGGGTGATTAAATACAGTGGGTAAATGCCAAACATTTTTTCTATGCTCGTGGTTTTAAAAAAGCGATAAAAAAGTAAAATTATTATCGATACAGAACAATAGGAAACCATTATCTTTGCTCAATTTTTGTCCGCTATATCGCCCAGCCCTATCTGAATCACAAGCAAATTACTTTTAAATTGTTTTAAAAAAACTTAAGTAACTGATTTGAATCAGTCTGACGAACCCAAACTCACTACATTATTATTATTATTATGATTATTTAATTACATGGTGACATTTTCTCTGTGCTAATTATTGCAAAATGGACCCCAATAAAAAATCTGGGAAAAAAAGTCCAAGAGAGTGAATAGTCTTTATTGGCACGTTATATGCACACAAACAAAAACACACACATTACCTGGTCTGACGGCAGACATGGCAGTGAGGAACTGACATAGGAGGAGCTGTTTACTCAAAATCTCCTGAATGTTCTCTTGGCCCTCCACAGAAAAACCCTGATAAGCAACACACCATCAGAATCTATCGACCAATCACACAACAACAATATTCGCATTTAAACCACTCACAAAAGAGCATGTCTTACCCCATCTGCCATTAGGAAGTGCAGGCCCCGCCCTTCAGTGCTATCTAAGACAAAGTTGCGGAACGCAGTGATGTTTTCCGGCCGCATGATGTCACCATCGCCATCAATCCCACCCTCACCTGAAACACCGGTAATGAGACATTCAAAAGAAACACCAATATTTTAATTTACCTTTTTTCTATACCTAGATTAAACATTTATACTACCATTGTAAGTGAAATTGGAATAAAAACCATTTTTAATGTTGTTAAAAGAGTCACCAAGGCTGCATTTACATGATTAAAAGTACAGTAAAACTGTAATACTATGAAACATTATTGCAATTTAAAAGAACTGCTTTCTATTTTAAAGAGGTGGTTTATTATGATTTCACGATTCGTGGTTAGCGAATCACAAACACACTGAGCCCGCTAACCAATCTGAGCCCATTGCGTATTTCTGAGGGAGGGGCTTCATAGAACAGGAACTCAACAGACCGTTTTAACGAGAATGGAAACAGTGGTGTAGAATAAAGGTAAAATATGTGAAAATAATGCGTTTTACTTTTTTTAACGAAGCATGAACACATTACACTGCACCCCATAAACACAATCAAGCTTTCGAAAAAAGCTGATCAACCACCCCTTTAATACAGTTTTATGCAGAAGTTTGGGCACCCCTGATAATTATCATAATTTAAGTTTATAATCTGCTGGGCTTTCGAAGCAGCAACTTCATTTGGATATAATTTACACCTTATGGAAACAGTAACCTTTCAGTTTTGAAATAACATTTATTGATTCAACAGAAACAATGCAATGTGAGTCATAACAAAAACAGACAGGTGCAAAACTTTGTGCACCCCAATGGAATAATTACATCAATATTTAGTAGAGCCTCCTTTTGCCGAAATAACAGCCTGTAGACGCTTCTTATATCCACTGATAAGTCCCTGAATTCTGGCTGCAGGTATTTTGGACCATTCTTCCTTGCAAAATGTCTCCAGTTCAGTCAGGTTTGATGGTTTCCAAGCATGGACAGCCTGCTTCAAATCATTCCATAGATTTTCGATGATGTTCAAGTCTGGGGACTGGGATGGCCATTCTAGAACACTGTATCTGTGCATAAATTCCTTGGTAGATTTGGAACAATGCTTTGGATCATTGTCCTGCTGAAATAACCAACCCCATTGTAACTTCAACCTCTTGACTGATTCTTGAACATTCTTCTTAAGAATCTGCTGATACTGGGTGGAATCCATGCGACCCTCAACTTTGACAAGGTTTCCAGTACCTGTGCTTGCCACACAGCCCCATAGCATGATGGATCCTCCACCAAATTTTACAGTAGGGAGCAGGTTCTTCTCCTGGAATGCTGTGTTCATTTTCCGCCCATGCAAAGCGCTTTTGGTTGTGACCAAATAACTCTTATCTTAGTTTCATCTGTCCACAGCACATTATTCCAAAATCATTCTGGCTTGTCCAGATGAGCCTTTGCATACCTCAAACGAGACTGCTTGTTGGCAGTACGCAGAAAAGGCTTTTTCCGCATCCCCCTTCCATTGAGCTGTGCTTTGTACAAAGTACGCTGGACTGTGGAACGATGTACAATGACACCATCAGCAGCAAGATGTTCTTGGATCTCTTTGGAGGTGGTCTGTGACCATTCTCACCATTCTTCGCCTTTCAGATATTTTTCTCGGCCTACCTTCCTTCACAAGGACTGTTCCTGTGGCCCTCCATTTTCTAACTATATTTCTGACTGTGGAGACCTTAAACCTTTGTGATAACTTTTTGTATCCTTCTCCTAATTGATATTGATGAATTATCCTAGTTTTTAAGTCTTTAGGGAGTTCTTTTGAGGTTCCCATGTTGCTACTTACCAGTAGAGAATCAAAGAGAAGCACAACTAGCAATTAGCTACCTTGAATACCCTTTTTCATGATTGCACTGCAAAAAATGGCTTATCTTTTATCTTATATTTTAGATAACTCACTACAATCTTTTCTTAAAAAGACAGAGCAAATTATTATGCAGCCTCAGAGGGGTGCCCAAACTTGTGCATAAAACTGTATATTTTAAAATGTAATATATTCCTGTGATAAAAGCTGAATTTTCAGCTGAATTCATTACTTCAGTTTTCAGTGTCACATGATGCTTCAGAAATCATTCTAATGTGCTGATTTGCTGCTCAAGAAACATTCTTTTTTATCATGTCGGAAACAGTTGTGTGAAAGTGAAGTGACATGTGGCAAGTATGGTGACCCATACTTGGAATTAGTGCTCTGCATTTAACCCATCCAAAGTGCACACACACCCCGTGCACACACACCCGGAACACACACCCGTGAACCACACACCGGGGAAACACACACACACTGTGAACACACACCCGGAGCAGTGGGCAGCCATTTTTGCCAGTTGGGGGCTCGGTGCCTTGCTCAAGTGCACCTCAGTCATGGTATTGAAGGTGGGAGAGAGCGCTGTACATTCACTCCCCCCACCTACAATCCCTGCCGGTACGAGACTCTCTAACCATTAGGCCACGACTTCCCCCCCTTGTGCTGCCTTGTTGTGTATTTCTACATTAATCGATACAGTAAAAATGTTAGATTGTTGTTTTTTTGTTCATGCATACCATAATAGGCCTCAAAGAGCTCGCTGGGAGCAGCATAGAAATCTTCCAGTTTGAAATCGTTGGCGCCTTTGAGCGTCATCCCGAAACCTTTCGCATGCCAGTGCCGCCGCCACAACACATACTCTGAGAATCCTCCTGGTCCTGCACATACGTCTCCAAAATACAGCAACTCACCATCCTTATCACGCGTCTGGGGCTTCTACACACACAGACATCCAATTCAGAAATTTAATTACAGCACTTATTTCAATCCATAATGCCACAGCTTGTGTAACTGTGGTCTCACCCCTTGAAAATCCTTTGGGTTAGTGAACATATAGTCAAAAACATGATCCATGTTCGCCATCTTCATAGCAGCTCTGAGGAGAAAACAGAGAAAGAAATTTAGAAAAGATATGCTTCTCTTATTACATTGTATGCATGTGGAGACGCCACCCACCTGTTGAGAAAGAAAGCCCCTCGGATTGTTTCATAAGGGTTTGATCGAGTACGCGCTCGCCTCATCTCCTCCCCCTCCAAGTTATCAAACACAGTCTGAAAAGAAATACAAATAAAATGACGTGTTACATTATTACAAGACACAGAGCACTATGTGTTTTGGTCTTATGCAAGACAGGAGAAACATAAGAAATGTCTTGACACACTCACTTTGCAGCGAAGAAGGAGATGCAGTAGATTCTCAGAGCAAAATTCCGTTTCATCATCAATTTTTAATTTTTTCTAAAAATATAAGCATAGGTATTGGTATAAACATGGAAAGCTGATAAACAACATTTTTATATGAATGTACACTACCGTTCAAAAGTTCAGATTCATTAAGATTTTGTTTTTAAAGAAATTAATACTTTTATTGAGCAAAGACACATTAAAGTGATCAAAAGTGATAGTAAAGATGTTTATAGAAAGATATTAAAGATATTTATTTTCAAATAAATGCTATTCTTTTGGACTTTCTATTCAAAGAATGAAAAATGTATCAGTATATACACAAATATTAAGCAGCACAACTGTTTTCCTCATTGATAATAATAAGAAATGTTTCTTGAGCAACAAATCAGCATATTAGAATGATTTCTGAATGATCGTTGAAAACTGGAGAAACAGTCGTACGCTGTTTTTTTTTGTGTTTTTTTTTTACATTTTAAAATAGCAACACTGTTATTTTACATTGTAATTAATTCACAATATTACTCTTTAAATGCAGCCTTGGTGAACATAAGAGACTTCTTTCAACAAGCAAAAAACAACATTTAAAAAAAAAAATCTAACCAATCCCAAACTTTTGAACATAGTGTATTAGGGAATTTATATTAATGTGAAAAAAAGGGGAAAGCATACATTTTACATACTATAACTTGTCACATTATTTCTCACCATTTTAATTTCCCTTTTTTGTAACAGGTAAAAAAGTACTACAGTATGAGAGATTAATTTATAAAAGTACAAACATTTGATTTAATCTCTTAAATCATACAAGGTCATAAAAGTGGCATGAAGAAGTGGGTTTCAATCTAAATCATTTTCATGCAAATTTTGAATTTTCACTAAAGAAAACATGGCAGCACTTGATATGCATTTATGCGCACTAGGCTGAGGTGAAATTTCTGGAGTCAAAATGCAGATAAATAAGATGGAAATGTGCTTCAAAAATGGGAAACATTTGGAAGGGAACCCAGCATATAATAATTGTAAAAGAATGATCAAATGTTTAAATGAAAAACAGCATGGCATGCATTTTCATGTCAACTACCCATTTACAGTTGGTGAGGTCTTTATTGTAGCCAATTATGAGATGCAGAGGTTTATTAGTCAAGCTAATATTTATAAAACACTGTTTGCACCACAGACCCATGTGAACAAGAGACAACAAATAAGTGAGCAAAAATAACTTTAGTCAGATGATGACTAATCTTTTTTACCGTAAAAGAATAAGCATTTGATCTAAAACAAATCATTTCAGTTCATCAGGTAATATGTGCTGCAATACCTGGCCCATAGTCATCCAGTCCTTCAGCTCATCTGCATCTGGGATCTCTGGAGAACTTTCTGGAAACCACGTCACTGATTCTAAAGCACTTGGCTGAGAGTAAAAATGAGATGAGGGAGAAATAATGGTCCTGGACTACTAAGGTTTCTGTTTTAAAACTGAAGAACACTGTTGGAAATGTTGGCGTACCTCCGGCTCATCTTGCCAGTCTACATTGAGGTCACCCTGGAAGCCCTTCAGGGTCAGACCCAAACCTCGCCTCCCACGCTGGGTCGATGTTTCTACGATCTCTTTCCGCCCTTGACCGAACTTTCCCAAACCTTCGCCTTCTCTGAAACCCATTTTGGCCTGAAGGAAGGAGAGGATGAGACCATTTTAATGTGTTAATATGCATGTAACAGGCTGACAAGACAGTAAAATGAATAACAGGAGGTGCTTATTTTACCATGAGTTTCTGAGAGACTCTGTTATACATAGAAAAATTGGAAGAGGCTTCAGAAGAGGCATCGTTGCCCTCGGCATTCTGGGAATTAGAAGGCCTGGAGAAACTGGGTTTGTGGTCCTCAACATCGCTGAGAGACTCACTCTGACTTGAGTCTGGGAGACAAAAAATGGGACACGCTTACAGAAACTTACACTGTATAACCTAAGTATGTGGACACGCGAACATCACAGTGTAAAGTGCCATAAGGAAACTCCTCTCTAACCCTGACTGGTGGTTCTTTGAGAAGACTCCTCATCTTCATCAGAGGAGTCCTCACGGACAGCCTTCCTCTTCTTCAGAGGCTCGTCTGATGCTTGTGCCCGTCTCTTCATCTTAAATTCAAGAGGTCCAAGAACCTGCATTCATTCAAAAACACGAGATCACAGGATTAAATCCCAAAACAAAGATGCATAACATGGACTTAAATTTCAACAATCATCAAGATTTAGTTAACATTTCAATTAACGTATAAAAGAGTGTATATTGAGTGCTCTAAGGGTAACCAAGTTACCTGATTTTTGTTTTTTTTTTTGTTTACAATTTACAATTACCGTTGCCTTCGCAAGTTTATTTCTTACAACCAAGAGAGCAGAGTGAATCCGGTAAAAAAAATAATTCTATAGATATATTAAGATCATCATACTTCCCCGGATGTAATACAGACCATTAAGAACACAAATTTGTGTAATACTGTGTCGAAATGTTATCTTAATTGCAAACGAGACATATCAAAAGTAAATTTGCACCACATTTAGAACAGAAATCTGCAACATTGGGATCAAGCCATGGTTGTATTCTTGTTTCATGTTGTGCATATTAGATTTAAAAGGTATTTACAGAGGGGATTTTGGATTTCTATTTTTATCACGCCATAAATCAGAAAATACTGTCAACACAACAGGCAGAAAAATTCTACATCTTCACTATGTTATCAGGAATAAAATGTTGTATAAAACAGGCAAAGTTATATGAACAAAACCCTCTCTAAAAATAGAGAGAGGAATAAAATAGAAAGTAATTGCGACTGAAGTGGAGATTTCAGACACAGTGCATCAGAATAAAACTAATTTTGAGAAAACTGCCTTAAAATATGTCTTGTAATTAACAGTAACAGATCAAGTGTAATAAAATATGCACTTAAATTTGTATTATGCATATTTTCTAGCAATTACTTTGGAAAAAAAGACATTTTATGAAAGCAAAATAGTCCAAAACTGGCCCAAAAACAATGATTTTGCCTGTAGTGTTTTGCCTTAAAGGGGTCATATGATGCTTTTTTAAAGATCATTATTTTGTGTATTTGGTGTAACAGAATATGTTGACATGCTTTAATGTTCAAACAACACATTATTTTTCAAATACTGTACATTATTGTAGGTCCTCTATGCCCCGCCTCTCTCAAACGCTTCGTTGTCTACAAAGTCCCTCCTTCCACAAGCGCAGTCTGCTATGATTGGCCAGCTGACCAGTGCATTGTGATTAGCCGAACACAGCAAGCACGCGTCGGAAATGTAGCGCCCCTTACCATAATCACGAGCTTCACCTTTCAAAATAAATGTAAAGACAGAGCCCGAAAGGGGAACAGAGTCGCGTGACACACAGTGATGAAGCTGGTATGTGTGCAGTACACAAGCCACGGTTAAGACAGCTGACTCCACTGGGATGTGATGTGCCCCATCCTCCTCCCTCCCTCCTCCTCTCTCTCTCTCTCTCTCTCTCGCGCTCTCTCGCTCTCTCGCTCTCTCTCTCGTGCACACAAACACGATGCGCAAAACTCCGCATTTGAACAGTCAATAGCAAATACTTAAACTAATAACAAAACAGCAGCTGATTCAGAAGCGCCAGACTGTCATAGCAAAGTCATTATTACCTCCTCTCCTAGGTTCACGAAAAGGTCATCCATAAAATGCATTGCTGTTAAAGACTCCTAAATACATCTACTTCTGGAAGGACAAATAAAGTGCTTTTGCTTTCGCCTAGAAACACACAGCGTCTCCCTGACATGGCTGCTGCAACACTAACTGCGATTACTGAAACCACACCTTCTTTCTTTACATGAACATTTGGACGGCGTTATGCAAACCTTCCCACATAATGAGGTAGATATGTTGGGGCGTGTTCAAACGAGCCGTTTTAGGCAGGTGTGGCAGACTCTTAACTTTTATAAAGAACATCTATTTGGATTTGAGACTTTAGTCTTTGCAACTTCAGGGATTTTATCTATGCACAATCAGTTTGTAACACTCCAAAGAGAAAGGAAAACTTGAAATCGCATCATATGACCCCTTTAAAATCCAATATTCCATACCGCATCTCGGTTAATAAAAGCTGCAAGCATAATTATAAAAGAATCGGCTAATTGTGATCTAAAATAGTTTTACATTAAAGTACAGTTTGTCACATATGTCAAATACCCATATAAGTGAATAAATGTTGAGCTGGAATTCTAGAATTGTGTTCATCGTGCCATTCTTAAGATTTAAAAACTGAAAACTGTTTAAAAACAGATTTAAAGAAAAAAAATAAACTGTAAAACCTTAAAACGTGATGCTAATAAATAACAGTTCTGCATTTATCATAATCTATACATTTCCTTACAAAAACAACAGGTAGAATTAATAGAGATGAAACACAGAACAGGCGCCAAGCAGGACATTTATCATGTATTTCTTCCACTGTATAAAAACTAAGCTAGCATGAATTATTCAGCTGTTTTGGCAACATAACTATTGTCTATTTCGGTTTCAAACGTGCCATAGTGAAAATGATTAAGCGAAGTTTATCGTCCTTGCTATCGCATTTCTGTAAATGTTCAACTGTATTGGGGGATCTTACAAAGCTAAAGCTCTCAGAAACATAATTGTGTGACACAGAAACACAAAGTGAAATCAACACTCAGCTTTTTAGGTTTCCCCCCCCCCCCCCCCCCCCCGATCACAAGACAGCCCCGAGGCTGCGACACTGAAAAAACATCCCCAAAAGGAAATACACAGCTATACTCCTGAGTCACCTCTGCAATGTAAACTCATAATTGACTTGTATCCAATCTGTACAATTTCTTGACTATTTCTGCTTTATGTTATATTTCAAACATCAAATCTGGCCCGCGTTCCTCTTCAGTGGGTCTTACCGTGTTGCTGGCGCATGATAATTACGTCACCACTGGGGTTGGTGGCCGCTCTCGGTCGTAGTCATAAATTTGATTTCTGGTTTAATGGCGGTTCAAAAAACAACTTGTTCAGGTGCATACCGCCATCTACTGTACCGGGGTGTGTAACTTCATGGGTTCATATACTTTATATAGTTTTTTATTTTATTTTATTTTATTCAAGGAACAATAGCACACAATAAAACAACATTAAAATAAGAAAAGAAAAAGATAGAAGGACAAATTACAACAAACAAAAAACAATTGCCAGGGGGAGGAAAGAATAAAACTTCAAAACAAAAATACAAGATATACACACACACACACACTTTACGAATTACAATCAAATAAGTATTGTAAAGTCACAAACTTTCACAGTTCTTACAGCTCTTATTAAGAGTCTCGATACTGGCAATAATATGAAATACTTCAGTCAACAAAACCATAAAGTGGGCTTTTTTAAATATATAAATTGCATTTATGAATGTGAAATTTGGTCAATAGAACAAGTAAATTAATTAAGTGAAAGTACTGTTCCTCTTGGTCAGGATAGTCATTAAAACCAAAGAGTACATTTTCCCATAGGAGTGAAGAAGGTCTTAAACTCAGAATAATATCGCAATAATATAATTTATATATATATATATATACAGTGTTGTGGGTAACGCATTACAAGTAACGCAAGTTCCGTAATCAGATTACTTTTTTCAAGTAACTCGTAAAAGTAACGCATTACTTTTTAATTTACAAGAGAAGATCTGAGTTACGAGACGAAGTACTTTTTTTATTTATTGATTGACAGCTCTGGTGTCCCCATGGTGAGAGAAATCAGAAGATGTTACTGTAGTTCTAAAATAATATGAATATGCATTAATTCATCTCAATCACAAAAAAAAAACACAGATTCAGTATTCCACAAAAATTGAATACAAATAATGCAACTCAGAATATGTTGCAAACCTGCAATAATTAAATGTTACACAACACAAATATCCTTTATGTCTTTAATCCCATTCTATTGCTCTGACACTTCGAGATCAGGTCAACCGTACTAATACATTACAAGAGAGATAAATAATACTAATAAGCACAAATTACTCTAGACAAACATTTGTGTGTCTTTTTTTAGGCTCTGCATTCTACTGTACGGACGTAAATGTACTTTCCCTTCAGCCCGAGGCTTATTCATTTCACTTTTGGTGTGAAAAGGCTTTTATATTTGCCAAAAATAGAATTTTTTATTTTAAAAACAAACAAGCAAGCCCTGTCCAGATTTAAAAAGTAACGCAAAAGTAACATAACGCATAACTTTCCATAAAAAGTAACTAAGTAACGTAATTAGTTACTTTTTTATGGAGTAACGCAATATTGTAATGCATTACTTTTAAAAGTAACTTTCCCCAACCCTGGTTAATACTTGAGGAAAAATAATAATAAATAAATAAACCTATATACTGTGCTCTAACCCTGTATCTTTAAGAAACTTAAAGGGAGCCTTACTACATTCCCACATTTTCTCATCTGGCCCCAAAATCCCCTTCAAACTCCATTCTTGTTCCAACTCTTGTTCCATCTTATCTTGCAAGATTCTCTCTGAATTATATTTTTTACACCTCATAATGATATGTTCCACATGACAGCAAACGCTTGAAAGCTAGGTGATCAGTATTAATTAGGTCGTGCAGACATAAACTTCCTTATGGCGAAAGCATAGTTCATAAATAATAATAACAGTATGCAGTCATCGCTTGATAAACTTCCAATAACCGCAGCACTTAACGCAAAAGTGAAAATATCTCAGCATATATATTAATTGGCCAAGAAATATGTTACATTTAATCTTACTTATAGTATGATATTGTGTGTGCATGTTTTTCCTTTCCTTTTTTCTTATAGACTATACTTCTTCCTCTTGTCCCTCTTGCAGGACAGTTTTATGATGTCCAGAATGCTGTTTTCCAGTCCAGTCCAGATTGTGACCCGATCCAATGTTCTGCATCCTAAATGTCAATCAGGATAGTTCATTAGTTCACGTGTTTATATCCAAGTAGCTGTGAATATAGGCTATATGTAGAAAAATGAATTATACAATTAATAATTAAGTGCTATGTCATGAAAGTCTTCTAAAATCAGAGTTGTATGTGAGAGAAAGGGGTCTGGTCATATTATATGGCGATCATAACATCTAAACAGTTATTTTTCAAAATATATGGTTGGGGCAAGTTGTCACAGTGACTAATTAGCACGATTAGTGAACTGATTTATTAGATTCTTTGAAAAGAATCATCACATTTACGAATCGAACACCGCAAGCGAGTGTCGATTTCTTCTGACAAAGTAAGCTCTCAGCTAAGAACTTTGGATAGTTTAATGTTCTGCTAAGGTTTTCTCAAAGTTCAGAAAAAATTTTCTTCCAGTAACACTAATAGAAGATTCATTCAAAGTTGCTGGGTATTTAATAAAGTTCTATAACTAAAACATTATTATTCATCGTTCATAGAAAGTTTTTTTTCTTTAAACACTATTATTTACTGCATGTTTCAGAACGTTCAGAGAACATTCAAAAGTAACATTCCCATGTTTGAAAAATTATCAAAAGAACCATTACATGTTTCTCTGATGTTTCCATAACCAAGAACATTTTTTTTCAAAATGTTTAAAAACTGACATTTTGAACTCTCAAACAACATTCAGAAATAATATTCTTGAAACATGTTTTTGTTAGCTGGGCTCAAGCACAGAGACAGAGCCATTTTATACAATTCATAAATTGCAATCTATGTTGGCCAAAACAATAGTTTTAACTTAAATATCTGGCCTGTATTCCAGAAATGCTTCGGACACACATCGGGCACACATACCATCCCTTCACAAAAAGAAGGACAGGATTTCATGAGGACATGTGACCAGTGATATAAGCACCCAAAGCTTTATAGGTCTGCAAGTGTGTAAAGAGCAGTGACAGATCCGTCTTGTGTGTCTGTGTGCGTGTATGTGGACGGGAACTTTTTGGTTTTCTGGCCAGAGGGACTGATCTGCTCTAAGAGACACTGCTGAGATGTTCTTCCACATTCCTCTCCTGACACCTGGATACATTCGATACCTGCAGGTGAGTGTCCAGTTTCTAGTACACGAGACAAACTAAAATGAGCCTTCTCCAAAATGTGGAAAAGGACTTACTTACTTGCTGTTGGAGGTCAGGGCAGATGACTATATATATATATATATATAAGATATATATATATATATATATAGATTTATATCTATCTTATATATATATATATCTTTAGCATGCAAAAAATCAATGTATGAGTCATGTTGTATATGGGGTTCTACAACTCCAAGCAACATGTTCTATGGAGTCGAAAATCTAAAAAGCTTTTGTTATAATGAATTCTCTTAAGAGGAAGGAAATATCAATGTCTTCTATTTTAGTTTTTTATATATATATCTTAGACCCTAGGCAAACATCAGCATGTCTGCATTGTATTCTTGTATGTATGGTAAGTATGAGTTTGATATACAAGTAAGCATCTAAAAAATCAAAGGACTGAGCAATAAGAGATCAGGTAGGCAGAAAGAAATAAATACAAAGTAAAAGCAGTACAGATGAGACCAAAAACTAGAACAAAAAAGAATAATAAAATAAATAGAATAGTTTGTTATTAATTTATAAAGCAAATTAATTTATATTTCAAATGTTTAACTGTTACTTGATTTAAAATCAATAAAAAACACTGAAATAACTATATTTGCAATAGTTGTTTCCCTTTGGAATTTGAAAGGGTTTTTTTTTTTTTCTAATTTTTATATCAGAATCACAGTCTTGTATCCACAAGAAAATGGATCTCGAGCCCAATGACATGAGACGCTTGCTCCAAATCTCTAAAACTCTCTTTGTAGCTATTTTAGGAAACAGATTGGGCTGGAATTAAGCACCGTTGGCATTTTGGTGTTTGTTTCCATTAATAATGTTTTTACATGATATAAATGATTCTTCCCTTTTTAAGGGAAGGTTCAAACTGGAAGCACTTTATATAGTAGTTGAGTGTAATATACACTCAATTGTTTGCACTTTAAATCGTATTCATGGAAACTGCTATGAAACTATATTTATGTTGATAAGCTTCTTATAAGTCTTAATCCTGATCTAGGAAATTCAGTAATACTTCTGAAACTTGTCTGAAATAGCATGTATTTCTGAGAACTGCTTCCTGGATCGATC
Source organism: Sinocyclocheilus anophthalmus (assembly GCA_018155175.1). Classification (NCBI taxonomy): domain Eukaryota; kingdom Metazoa; phylum Chordata; class Actinopteri; order Cypriniformes; family Cyprinidae; genus Sinocyclocheilus; species Sinocyclocheilus anophthalmus. The sequence continues at coordinate 56,557 of JADLZN010009049.1, forward strand.
TTCTCTCATCTCATGCTCATAGAAGACCCATGAACACTGACCTTTGACCTTTTGCTTTTAGACTCAGGCGGCGCGGACCGGTTTGCAGAGGGAGGGGCCCGTTGTACCCCGCCTTGCCATGCTGCTAGGCCTTGTGGGTATTGGGATGTCAGGATACAGCTCTCGCCAGCTGACCTTATACCACAAGCCATCGCCACATCTCCTGCGGTGAAACACAAAGCAGCAAACAGAGAGAAAACGCATCGCTTATGTTAAAAGGTGCGTTCTTTCTTAAACAAGCTCAGAGATCATGCATCCATTTGTTTATAGATTTACCACACCATGCTGAAGCTCATAGTCTTGCTTTGGTTGCGAAGATGGCTGATTCTCAACCATGCTCTCCCAAACTTGTTCTCTGGCAACAAGGGAGTGAATTAATGCTTTGACTTTTGAAATTTAATTTAAAAAATGCATTGAGGATGCAAAACGGACACAAAGTGACAAATGGGATATTTTATAGTCCTGTGGACCTCAAGGATGCTTCAAAGTCTGCTTCAATTAAACATTTGGGACAGGGGTCCACTTAGCACTCGATTATATTTTTGATATAATATGTAATGAGTTTTTGGGAATCCCAAAAAAAATTCTACTCTTTGTACACCTGAAGTTCCTAAAGAAGACCAACACAGGCTCCACAGTCAATGCAAACCAGCCAACAACAAATCCAGCAGCCGACAAGACTAGCACAGCTGTCACCGTGCAAACATTATAATGCTGAAGTATGGCTATTGATTTTCTTAAAGTAATTTTAAGAGACATATTGCTCTAATGAAGACAGCAATTTCAGCAGGTCACCTTCATAGCTATGAGTCACAGTCGCCATTTACAGGACAGGGCTTCATCTTTAAAATACATTGAGCATTTAATGTCCTACTTGTCTAAACCAAGCAATTTTCCTCTGGCTGTCAGGAAGTATAATTCATATAATTCATATGACTAAAAATGCATATACAGTATTATATACTGTATATTTTAAGTGTTTTTATACATATATTTATTTGCTTTTATCTATCTAAAAGATAAACTCATTTTTATTTTATTTTATATTCTTACATAATTAATTATATATTGTCATACTTGTGATTTTGTTTGTATAAAGAGTTTTTGAGTTTGAATGTACATATAATGTAAATAAAATAAGTTTATTTAATTTGAAATGTATTTATGTTACAGAAATTGTATATAACAAAGTATGTATTTATACATTCTTTAGCTTTGAGAGTAGGACAGTGTTTTTTGATGGGCCTCCAGCTTTCCATTCTCAAGCGTGTACAGAAATCCTCATCTGGCTTTTCTCTTCCAATTTGGGCCTGGCACCAACCTCAGTGTCACTCAGACTAAGCAGACTTAAATTTGTAACCCCAAAACGGCCCATGATGGACACTAGCCTATCAGAAACTCTTTCCTAACTAGGCATCTGATCAATACGATCTCATAAAAGTGTTTATTTATGGAAAAAAATTGTGTGTTTCGGCACTGACTAATGTAACGAATGTCTCACCGACAGCTAAATGTCATTGGTTGTGTGAATGGGACAGGACTGATGTAAACTTGAGAGCGCTGAGTCATGTAATGATGGCATGACATCTCAGAACAGACACTCAAGAAGAAGAGCTTATGTTCTTAAAACGGTCTAATCTGCTCATCTAATTACAGCTGGCTGCTAATATAAGGTCAAAGACCTTTATTTAGAGAACAAATGGCCAACCACTTAAACTGGGGACATTGTGCTGTTTTGATCCTCTGTGGACATTCGGACTGCTTTGCAGTGATTTTTGTTTCATTATTATTATTGTTGACATTATTGAGTATTGTTGCCATTGTGACCATTTTAGCACTTTGATGGCAGGAATGATTGTATTTTCAAAGCTCATTTTGAAAGAAGAGAGTATATCTTGTCTTGTAATTTATTTTAAATGTGTATTTATTTACTAAATAAAATATTCAAGCATGTAAAGAGACATGTGCTTACATGCACGTCTACATACCTATTGAAATTAACACATAGTATACATTTCTATTGATTTACTATAAGGCTTATAATAAAAAATTAGAGCTATAATTTCAAAGCTAAAAAAGCTTTTTGCATTTTTAGATTTTTTAAAAATTTATTTTAAGTTCTAAGCAAACATATTCATACTTTATTTGACAAATATAGTATGCACAAAATTATAACTGATAAGCCAAATATCAAAACTCCAAATCGATTGTTTTAAAGTAATGCAGTAGGGGTCAGCACTACACTAAAACCTCTAAAAATAGCAATAACTTGAACTTTAAAAGTAGGCAGGGAACATTAGTCCACTAAAATCTGATTACAATCTACTAAACTGTTTATGTTTGCGTTTATTTAAGACAGAGAAGCATTAAATAAGAGTTGTTTATGAATGTCTGATCTTCCAGACAATCACCTGTGGTCTTTAGCCTATGTTGCAAATGCACTGACCCACTTTAGTTACTAAGCTCTGCAAATCTTAACCAGAACCAACCTGTCGAAATTACTTCTCCTCTATACATGCAACCACATACATCCATGCAGCAAATAAAGGGATACACAAACCTACATAAATGTGTGCCCAAACAATCTCTTTTCTTTGCACACACAGATTTGTTGTGTTAGGTTAATAGTGCAACTTTGCACTTGCACAATCTGATTATGTTTGCTTGCCGGCCATTAAAGAGAATTGGTCTTTTGCCATTGCACTTTATGTGTGCGCTATAAGTGGCTGTGTATGCAGCAAGAGAGAATAAGGGTAATATCCTCAGGATGAGTCAGCGTGTGATCAGATTGTCTTATGTCTGTGACATGGGTGTGGCCTGGAAAGAAGATTTAGAAATGAACGGAGCACTTTCTCTCATGGCTCACTCCAAAAAATAAAAAAATCCTGCAGTTTCATACATTACGTTTAGAAGGCAATATGAATGTTAAAGCAACTGTATGTACTTTTTTTTTTTTACCTTGAAATATCAGTTTTAAAATCATTCTGATGCTACACTGAATTCTAATAAAGCGAAAGGCTTCTGTTTCTATCTCCAAACATGTTCTGGGTAATATGGTGAGCGGGTACGAAATTCCGCGAAAAGAGCGGATTGCTTTACGGCAGCAACAAATACACGTGAACAGCTGTACTATAATTATGACAGTGATATTTACGTCAGAAAGCCGTCTATACATACATACAGATGCTTTAAAGGGGTCATATGATGCTTTTTTAAAGATCATTATTTTGTGTATTTGGTGTAACAGAATATGTTGACATGCTTTAATGTTCAAAAAACACATTATTTTTCAAATACTGTACATTATTGTAGGTCCTCTATGCCCCGCCTCTCTCAAACGCTTCGTTTTCTACAAAATCCCTTCTTCCGACAAGCGCAGTCTGCTCTGATTGGCCAGCTGACCCAGTGCATTGTGATTGACCGAACAACACAAGCACTCGTCGGAAATGTAACGCCCCTTACCATAATAGTGAGCTTCATCTTTCAAAATAAATGAAAAAAAAGGGGAACAGAGTCTCGTGACAGAAACAGTGATGAAGCTGGTATGTGTTTGCAGTACACAAGCCACGGTTAAGACAGCTGACTCCACTGTGATGTGCTTTCGCCTAGAAACACACACAGCGTCTCCCTGACATGCTGCTTCAACACTAACTGCAGTTACTGAAACCACGCCTTCTTTCTTTGCGTGCACATTTGGGCCGCATTATGCAAATATTTCCACATAGTGAGGTAGATATGTGGGGGCGTGTTAGAACGAGCCGTTTTAGGAGGATGTGGCTGAGTCTTAACTTTTATAAAGAATATCTCTTTGGTTTTGAGACTTTAGTCTTTGCAACTTCAGGGATCTTATCTATGCACAATCGCTTGTAACACTCAAAGAGAAAGGAAAAATTGAAATCACATCATATGAACCCTTTAACCAATGTGTAGCGCCAGTTGTTCTCTTCATTATCCAATCATTTGCCAGTGAATGAAATCAAATCCAATCCTTGTTTTTTCCCCTTGTTGAATCCCTTGTTTCAAATTATGGAAATAAAATGAATGAATGAATGAATGCTGTTTATTGAATTGAATTCAAAGAGTTTTCAAATTCAAAGTCCCATGGTCACAGATGCTGCATTTATAATATTATAAATTATTTGAAAAATACAAAACCATATATGGTCTATAATAGCCTATTATAACATTATGAACTATTTTTCTATTTAACTTAACTGTGTTCTATTTTAATATATTGTTAAATGTAATTGATCCTGTGATGGCAAAGCAAAATTTTCAGCAGCCATTATTCCAGCTTCAGTGTCACGTGTTCCTTCAGAAATCTGTGTATTATTATTCTTATTTATTTATTGTTGTTGTTGTTAATAATAATTATAATAATAATGATGATGATGATGAAAATGGTTGTGCTGCTTAATTTTTGTGGAAATACATTGTAATGCATTTTTTAGCAAAAGAACACCCTGTATTTGAAATACGATTTTTTTTTTGTAAGATTATAAATGTCATACTGTCGCTTTTGATCAATTTGATATATCCTTGCTGAATAATAGTATTGATTTCTTTTAAAAAATAAAATACAATTTTGAACGGTAGTGTGTAGACGCACATGTATCTTTGGTTTAAAGCATGCAAAAACAGTCTTCACAATTCGCAGATGATTTCTGTGCACATCCTAAATCAGACATGACTCCTATCACACCAACACAGGTTCTGTTTATGTATTTACTGTAAACATGCCTGTATAAAGATGACGTCTGATGACCCTTCTGATCTGTAGTTTCTGTGTGTGTGTGTGTGTGTGTGTGTACGTGTTTTTGTGACAAATGAGGACATACATTTGTATAATGACAAAGGTATGACATAGGTATTACAAGGAGAAGGTGACTTTTCAGGACATTACCCCATGTCCCCACTTTTCAAAACGCTTATAAATCACACAGAATGGAGTGTATTGAAAATCTGAAATAGCACAAAGTTTCCTGTAAGAGGTAGGTTTAGGTGTAGGGCAATAGAATATAAGGTCTGTACAGTATAAAAACCATTACGACTATGGGATGTCCCCACTTTTCACAAAGTAAAATGTGTGTGTGTGTGTGTGTGTGTGTTTATCTCAGGTAAGGTCAGCTTTTCTGTCTTGTTTGTTGTGTGTAAATTGTAATATTATAGTGTAAGCTGCTGTTTCCAAGCTATTCTTGAAGTCTGCCAGAACCCACAGTGAGAAACAGTCAACTTCATAAACAGCTTCATACCCCTCATAAATTCATGATCTCCTTAATGAAGGCCCCGAGGAGACTTTATGCTCTGCATGTGTTCAAATTCTTTAAGCAGTTAACAAAGAGTACATTATTTACAGTTAAAGCATGGGAACATTCACATCACATGAACACATTTATACATTATATATCCAGCTAATGTCTGATAAGCAACACTACTGATTAAACGGAAACCTTTACACTGAAAGTCAAGTGGACATGCTCCTTAGCTCTTCACAAAGAGTGTATTCTTCACCAGTGGTGGACAGTAACGGAGTAGTTTTACTTCGTTACTGTACTTAAGTACATTTTTCAAGTATCAGTACTTTACTGGAGTAGTTTTATTTTGAGAAACTTTTACTTTTACTTCACTACATTTCAAAGCATAAGATCGTACTTTTTACTTCACTACATTTCATCAAACTTATCGTTACTCCTTATAATATATCACGTGCAAGCGGTGTCTGATTCAAGAACGAACTGATTCCTTTCATTGAACCCGTTAAATCGGTTCGCAAATCGCACCAAACGATTCATTCACGAATTGGAATGATCCGATTGCAGCTGTTCTCGAGTCGACAACTCACTGATTCAAATGAACCGTTTAGTGCGAGTCTCCAGTGAACTGAATTCAGAAGTAACAACCAGGAGAACTTGTGAGCGCGCGCGCGTCTGATGCTGTTAAAAGTAAGTTACTAATGTCGAATTTTAGGATTAACAATTGTTTGTGAACTAAATCTGCTGTAAAGGGTGATCTGTTTAAGCCTTGAATGCAGACACATTAACATCAGAGTCTCTATGTTTTAGGTCAAAAAACATTAAAATAACACAGATTAAATAAAATAACTCATGCACGTTCATCTCCCCCGCTGCTGTAACGTTAGCAGTTTTACTAAAATGCTATGCATTTAGCCCTATGGGACGTCTGTTTTTATATTGTTTGTCAGCACACATAAACTAAGTTACTATGTATCTTGATCAACTAGCCGAGTAGACAAATGTTTATTCATAACCATGCTGAAAATAAGTCAATAATGTTAGCTGATGCTAACTGTCTAGCTAACGAGTTTGCTGGTGCTAAATTGAGGTAATTTTTTTAAAAATAGTCCAAATATTTTTATTCAATAACCTAGATAGATTACATCTAATGGAAAAAGAAAGGATGTGATGTTCAGAACATGGTAACTACAGTAATCATCAAAGTGGGAGGTAGGGCTGGACAATAATTCAATATCGATATGTATCGCGATATAATTCTTTTCAATAACGGTGATATGATTTTTATAATGCCGATATTTCGATATACATTACCAGTATTTCCCATACACTGATGTATTTGTGGCGTTTGACTTCGTAGAATAAACATGAGCACTGCACGTTTCAAAAACATAACACGACGCGGGTGTTTTATATGAATTAATGTATCTCTGAAGGGAACCGACTGACTTCAGAAAAGTTACGTTGACATTTTCATTTGATCTGATAAAGAAGCGTTCATGAGCGGAGCTGCTGTGTTTACAGCCGTTACTGGAGAAACCGCTAGTTCCACCGCTCTCACAGCGCCTCCTGCTGGCAGACAAGCAGTTTTTCAATTTTCAATTTTCAATAAGCCCGTCTCCAGCAACATGCTTTTGTTGTAGCTCTTTTTTTTTCCTGCAGCAACTCAGAGCACTTTTCATAATCTTTATCCTGGCTGAAGCACATTTGTTTCAATCTATAACAATAATCAGCCACCCTACATTACAGTCAAAGGTTTTTGAACAGTAAGATTTTTAATGTTTTTTTTTCTTTTTTTTTAAGAATTCTCTTCTGCTCACCAAGTCTGCATTTATTTGATCCAAAGTACAGCAAAATTTAGAAATATTTTCTATTTGAATATATTTTAAAATGTAATTTATTCCTGCGATCAAAGCTGAATTTTCAGCATCATTACTCCAGTCTTCAGGGTCACATGATCCTTCAGAAATCATTCTAATATGCTGATATCAATATACAGTTGTGAGTTTTTTTTTTTCAGGATTCTTTGATGAACAGAAAGATCCAAAGATCAGCATTTATCTGAAATAAAAAGCTTTTGTAACATTATACACTATACCATTCAAAAGCTTGGAGTCAGTATGATTTCCTTTTTTTTTTTTTTGGGAAAGAAATTATAGAAATTAATACTTTTATTTAGCAAGGATGCTTTAAATTGATCAAAAGTGATGATAAAGAAATTTATAATGTTACAAAAGATTTCTATTTCAGATAAATGCTGTTCTTCTGAACTTTCTATCCATCAAAGAAACCTGAAAAAATTCTACTCGGCTGTTTTCAACATAATAAATAAATGTTTTTTGAGCAGCAAATCAGAATATTAGAATGATTTCTGAAGGATCATGTGACTGGAGTAATGATGCTAAAAATATAGCTTTGAAATCACAGGAATAAATTGCATTTTAAAATATTTCCAAATAGAAAAGAGTTATTTTAAATAGTAAAATTATTTCAAAATGTTACTGTTTTTGCTGTATTTTGGATCAAATAAATGCAGGCTTGGTGAGCAGAAGAGAATTCTTTAAAAACAATAAAAATCCTACTGTTCAAAAACTTTTGACTGGTATGTTAGAAGATATTAATAATTAATAAGGTGAGTCTGAGATGTTTATTTGACAGTGATTTCACATTTCTTGTTTGTATGAAGGCTAAATACAAATAAAAAGGTGAACATTAATTTATTTGTGCTGTTTTTTTTCTAAAGTATTATATGGTTTTATATGAGGTGTCATAGACTTGGCAAATTCATTTTTCATAAAGACATCTGTTGTGGGCGTTCTTGGCAGTTTTTCCAAGGCTTTTTTAAATAGTGTTCATATCGATATCGGAATTATATCGTATCGACCGAAATTAAGAAATATATCGTGATATAAATTTTGGCCATATCGTCCAGCCCTAGTGGGAGGTGATGCCCTCTGGGAGCATTTGGCCAGGGGTGTTTTTACACCACAGACAAGGTTTGAGAAGAAAAAAATCATTATGAAAATCTAATTATATTTTCCTTATTATATTCATTATTTCCTTATTGGTTATTTTGGGAAAATCCCAGGTATTTTGAGCAGTAGGGTTATAAAAAAATATATGCTAATATAAAATTAAATGATAAAAGTAGCCTATATAAAACTGCAAAATAAACATTCATCTATCTGTACTTTTTACTTAAGTACATAAAAAATCAAGTACTCGAGTAAAATTGAAAACTGAGTACTTTTAATTTTACTGGAGTAATATTTTATTATACGGCTCTGCACTTTTACTCAAGTACTTGATTTGTGTAGACTTCGTCCACCACTGTTCTTCACACTTTAAGTTTAAACATATTCAAAGTACCTATAGACGACACGTTTCTTTATTTTTGGGCACTTTTATTGTACAAAGAGTCAGTTGTTATGAAAAGTTTTTTTTTTAGGTTTCAAAATAGTTTATTTTTGTTAAATAGAGATTAAATTAAAACTGCAATATTTGTTTAATATTTCTTGGTGAAGTGGTTTAAATCTCAAATTACATCTATCCCAGTGTCATCCCCAAATAAAATTTACATTTACATTTACATTCATTTAGCAGACGCTTTTTATCCAAAGCGACTTACAATTTGGGGATGCATAAAGCGATTCTTCTTAAAGAGGCACAAGAAGTGGTTGTAATACCAAGTTCTTAGACATTGTTCAAATAAGTACAAGCTAGAAAGAGAAGGAATAAATAAAGAGAGATACATTTTTTTTTTATTTTTTTTTATGATGAAGTCAAGTAGCTTCGAAAGAGATGAGTTTTCAGCTGTCGCTTGAAAATTGTCAGGGATTCAGCATTCCGGATAGGGGTGGGAAGATCGTTCCAGCAGCCAGGAGTGGTGAACGAGAATGTTCTGGAAAGTGATTTTGAGCCTCTCTGTGATGGTACCACGAGGCGTCGCTCACTAGCGGATCTCAGACTTCTGAAGGGGATGTACATTTGATGAAAAATTAGTGTACTTGTTTAACAGTGTCAGGGAAGAGTTTGAGATTAAATTAAAATGTGACAAAACAAAGAAAAAAAATCAAGGTTAATCTCACTTGAATAAAAGATTTGTATTGTATAATTTCTAATCAAGCTGTAATTTATACATTATGCAAAAAGTGTGATTTGTGTATTTAAGGTACATACTAGCGATGCAATTAAGACAAAAGGTTCAGGCATTTTATTTATAAAAGGAAAAATGTTCTGGAAATGATATTGTGCTGGAAATTATAATACCTAAAAATTTAAAAAAAAAAAAACGAAAAGAAAATCATACTTAAGAAACATTCATGTGCCCTAAAGTACTTGCCATTCTTCAAATCTGTGAATTTAATAGTTTTATTACAAAATATATTTACAAAATAAACTAATTTAAGTCTGCTAACAAAAATTCATTTTTGCAATTAATTTGAATAAAATTAAATCCAATGTGATTTTTGGATGAAATGAGTCCCCCTCAGGTTCACACAGGTTTGCAATGTAACCGCAGATGTAGTTGTACTTTTTTTTTGTTAAAATTTTTTTTTCCTTTTTTTGCCATTTGGTTTGATATTTTGCATTTAATCCTATGCCTGCATTTTGAAAGGTGTGTTAAGTGTCCAATTTTTCCAAGAGGTCGGGGTCACTAAAGTCTGCTTAGAATTAATTAAAAACTTCTACATTGACAACCTCTGGAGACATATTTGACTGTTCATGATAAGACCTCCTGTCCGGGTGGGAGGGTCCGAGGGGCGAACGCCACGCCCATGTTGCCATGACAACCAGCTGATCAGCGGCAATCTGATCCACGATGGGAGGAGCGGCGGTCCAGGTGCTCCAGCCAACCGTGTGCTCAGACGTTCATCAGAGGAAGACAAGTGGGCTGGAGGAAAGTGTGCGTGTGGGGGTATCGCGATCACAGACGGGTTATTGTTCTGATTTAACCGCTGCCTCCTCGCGATCTCCTCACCAAGAGTCTTCACTCGCATCCCATGGACTGGGAAAATCCCGTGCTTCTGAGATACAGCTGAACTCCGTGCGCGCATAATGTTCAAGAAAAGCAAGAGCAAAGTTCTGGTGGATGAAGCGTCAGAGGAGGACGACGAGTCGTGGCATCACGGGCACGCGAGTAAGGTAAGGTGGGATGTTGCCCGTGGGCTTCAAACTTCAGAGATCAAATGTGCTTGAGTCTCATAGTTTGGCTGGGTCACATTTCTGCCTGTACAGTGACTGTATTGTTTACAAAGCGGATGCGCCCCCGAGTGAGTCGTAAAGTAAGAAAGCAGCGAAATGATAAATATCATCCCCTATAATTTAATCCATTTATTAATGTGTCACCTTACTTTTGAAATTGCTCTTGTTTGACAGTTTAAAGTAATGGAGGGCATTTCAGTATGAAGCATATGGATCATGCGATGAAGGGAAAATTTTGAATATTTCGAATATGCAAGTAGATAGGAAAAAGACAGTATTTATAATATTGGAGAATGAGAATGGGGTATGATATTAAAAGAACTGAAAGAGTGAAAATAACTGTGTTTACGTGCTTTTCCGGTCATATATCTCGGTTATTTAAATGTCATTAGTGTTAACCAGATTTCTGTCCCTAGATAAGGCCATATTTTGGTTTTATGAATCAGAATAGAAACGTAAAAGTATTTTTGAGAATTTGGGGTCATGGAAACACCTTATTTCAAATATACATCATAACTGAATGTTCTTTTGTTTTTGCTGATGTCATCGGCCAATAAACTCTGTTGACCCGTATGAATATGGAATGAGAGAAGCTTTTTTGGGTCATATTTCAGTTATTTAAATGGCATGATTGCCATACCCAGATTAGGCCATATTTTGGTTTTTAGAAATCAGAATAGAATAAACTGTTATTGAGTATAATTCTCAAGTGTTGTCATGGAAAATCCTTATTTGGAATATACATCATAATTAAATGTTCCTTTTGTATTTCATCGACCATTAATAAACCCATATCTGTTGACCAATATGAGTATTGAATGAGAGAATAGGACAAAAAAAATATGTAATATTCCAGCAGAATAAGAGTCTACAAGAGTATGAGAATGGCAGAATGTGAGAATAGAGAGCAGAAGTGCATTTTATTGGTTCCAGTTTTCCACTGGCGCTCAGATCAGTCATGAGAAGTGAGCCCATAGCATATAGTATCATACTTGAAGTTTTATGTTCATGTTTCTCTGAGCCAGTGCTGCGATATGAACGATCATGTCGTTTGATTTTTTTTTCATGGATAAGATCATAAATTTATCTTAATTAAATGTTGCTCTGCTGTGGCTGAGTTTAAATACAGATTCATGGCATTTGCTGCCGTCCTCCCTTTCAGATCTAATGTTCTGTCAGCTGTTAGACTGCAGGAGTCAGATAAGGTCCCTACAGTGTAACAGCAGGAGACGGTTGCAGATGAGCTTTCTTTCTCTCCCCCTCACACTTTTTTTTTAATGTATTTCAGAAGCTTGCACTAAAAAGTTCAAGATTCCCACTGCATTCTGTGGCTAGTGTGATATTAGACGGCCTTGACTAGGCCACAGTCATGTTCTTCCCAACAGAATCTGTTCCATAAACATGTTTTTGGTCTCAGAGATGAGAAAGAGAGTAGTCAAAAGCTCTGATATCCTTGTCTGATAGTGAAAAAACATTATGACAACTAGTCTAGCTGCTAGACCAAACTCTCTGATGGGTTTTGACCTTTTGATTTATAAATAGTATATGCAGCAATCAAATATGTTACTCTGCTGCTTATTCAATTAATTGATGTGACAGTTGAGGTGATGAGGTGAATGATTATCACATGTACCAAAAACACCATGGTATTTTCAGAAGTATCATGGCGTTCCAAGTAAATACCATGGTTTATTTTAAAGTGCCATAGAATTCAATATGAATTTTATACATATTTCAAAGTACCATAGCAAACATCTGTTACCATCTCTATACCATGATATCACTACAGTACTTTTTTGTAAGGAAAGACCTTCAAAGAACACAACGGTACTTTTATGGTGTTTTAATTATTGTAGCAATAGTGAAAAGAGAAAGGAGATTTTTAGCAATGGAATTGGAACAGAATGAATGCCCAAACAGTATTACCATGATAGTACCATATGTCCAAAAATATGGAAATGTCTTGATACTTTGGTGTTCACGGTACTGAATGTATAACATTGGCATTTACACATTTACAAAAATGTACTGAAAACCTGCCATGGTACTACTATATTTTGTTTGGATGTTTACCATGATTTACCCTGGAGTACCATCAAGTAAATACCATGGTACATGAATTTCATGACCATAATATATACCCGAGTACCATGGTATTACCTTTTAAAACCATCACTGTACCATGGTATTTTTTGGGCATGCAAGGTTCTTCAAAGAACACCATGGGACTATCATAGTACATGTCCACAAAAACACAGTTATGACTAAGGTAAATATTCAAATAACCATTGTTGCCATATCCAGACATATTGTACCATACAAAAAAAACAAACATAAAAATATCATGGTACTTTGATATATACAATCTAAAAAATGCTGCGTTGTTTCAACACAATTTTGGGTCAAATATGAACTAACCCAAATTTTGGGTTAAAAATTTAATGTAAAAATGTAACCCAATGGTTGGGTTAGTCCATATTTGACCCAAAGTTGGGTTGCTACTTTGCAATTACTACTGAATTGTTATTTATAAAATTACAAAAAAGTACAGAAAACCTTTTTAAGACCATAGTAGTCTCGCGTAGCCAGACCTCAGACTGAAGGCAAAGGTCTGGGAACCTTGGCCGCTTTAAGAGGCCATATGACTGACAGGTAAAGCAACCAATCACGTTTTGTTTTGTGCGGCATAGAATTTTAAAGATTCTATGCCGCAAACTTTAAATATTCCACATACTTTTGAAAATCCAGCGTTTAGTTGATCCTGATAAGCGTTCATCGTCAGCTGTAAACACGATGGCTTTCTTCTATGATGGGGTTTGGCATTACGGCATCTTTGTTTCCAGGCGGAACGTTAAAGAATGCAACACGCATGTCTCCCGGAAATCCTGTATAATTCAACCAATCCGATGACGACTTCGAAACTCCCGAAGTGTTTCCAATTTTGTGTGCCATACGCTAAAGCGACCTTAATGAGACAGTATGTTCAGAAGCAGACTAGAGGGTGTCCGTGGGGAACGACAAGTGACGTCTGAGGCTGAGACTAAGACCATGGTAATACTGTGGTATGGTTGTATATGTGGTATACCGTCATGTAAATACCATGTTACATGAATTTCAGGACCCTAATATATGTAAAAGTACAATAGTATCACCATTTGATACTGGACCGTGGTACTGTCACAGCACTTTTTTTGTAAGTTCATGCAAGGTACAGAGAATACCATGGTACTGCCACAGTACAAAAACCCAGTATTACTGTGGTAAATGCCAAAATAACCATTATTTCCATTGTACCCTACCCAAAACCATGGTAGTACGGTACCATGGTAATTTTGTCAGTGAAGCTTATTGCTCATTACAGTAGTGGTACTACTATGCTTGTGGATTGTATGTTGGAGAAGGAAAGGGATGGTCTTATGTTGTTCGGTCTACAAAGGGATATTTCAGTGAGATACGCTTGCACCACATTCAGCTGCCTAGTACATTGCCGCTTGATGGTAGAATTGTTCACCCAGAACTTGGTATGTAGAGCAGGAAGTCCGATGGATGAGGACAAGTGAACCTTCGGCGCACATGTTAAACAGATTTAGGAAAATGGCACGCTCGCAGTTCAGGATCCCGATCAGTAAGCCGCTGGTGAAGACAGCAGCTTTTTGCTAGGAAAAATAGTTTTGACCATGCAGACGTATTGTGCCATTTGATAAGAGAAGTTTCACCATGGTAGACCCCGTGAATGAACTCCTACTTCATGTTGCCCTACCACAAGCGTCAAGAGGTTTATATCGAGCTATTTTATGAACATTGGTGGGATTCGACATTCTAATGAAAACTCCTCGTATTCTGATTGTTTACGGTATCTGAAGTGGATCGTTGAATACATGCACGGTTGATCCTTAACATAACTGCACACTTGAACACGCGGAACCGAGACCCCCCAGCGACGCGGAACCTAAATGCCTCCTATGACACTGGTGTTCTCTCAGATTCATAAGCTTTTGGTCAGTAAAGTCAAGCTGAGGCTGTCCCTTAAAAAGATGGCCACACACAAGCATAAGATAATGACGAGGTCCAGAGGGTTAAAGGACTTAAAATTCGAACATTCCATTGTGGGCGTCGTGCAGCTTCCACATGAGTATACGCACTGAATCAGGCACCACAACGCTTCGTAAGATGGGGTGGAGGTGCTGTGGCGATGCAACCACGACCTGGATGGAGGAGGGCTAGTAAGAAAGGCAGGAGGCAGAGGGTGTGGGTAGGGGAGGTATGACATGGATTCATTGCAGAGACGAGCGCCCTGCTCTCGAGGTTGATCTTTCGCTATCTCTCATAAGAATCAAATTCTGCCTGATCGATGTCATTGTTAGAATAATAGGGGTTTGCTTTGGATTTGCTCTTGAAACCATGTCTTTTCTGTATGGTGGAAGGTAGTTTATATAATCAGTATATATATATATATATAATAAAAGGATGTCGTAAAAGTAATTGTTTTTTAAATTGCCCACCGGAGGATAGCATTGAATTAATAAAAAAAAATACAGTAAATGTAATATTCTAAAATATTATTACAATTTAAAATGACAGATTTCTGCCTTAATATATATTAAAATGAATTGTCAGCATAATTTACTCCAATGTCACATGATCCTTCAGAAATCATTCTAATATGCTGATTTGGTGCTCACAAAACATTTCTTCATCTTATTATTATCAATGTCGAAAACAGTTGTGCTGCTAGCGCTAACCCTACACCAATTCATGAGGGCGAAAGTCTTGTGTGACAGCTCCATTTCCCATAATTCTCTGAGGCAGAAAAAGCATCAGTTACATACCTAATGTGCATCCTTTGCTCTTCAGTTTGTTGCGCTAGTGCTAAAAGTCTCCTGCCTTTGTAGGGCAGTGAAAAAGTGAAGTAAGATCATTCCAGGAGGCAGCACCAGTGCAGGTGGGGCAGGAAGGAAGGGGAAGAGGTCAGACCCTTAACAGGAAGTTGAGTGCCAGAGCAGTTATGATTGATCACCCAAAATAGACCGCATTAATGATTACATTAACACTAATAGATTGGATTACCACTTGAAACTAGTGGGATATCCATAAGAGGAGTGTTTTACTCCTTAACCATATTCATGTTATGACCCTTTTTGACAGAAAACAAGATAATTTTCAAGTCCCTCCTCAAATGTGCAAGACCATGTATATGTAGCATGCTAAAAATATCCCTCACATTTTTTTGTGTGTGTTGTGTTTTCGTATACATTAGCATGTGTTTAAGTGTGTGCGTGTGTTCTCATTGTTTTGTTCTCCTTGGCCTTTGCTTTTTAGGATAAAGACTCGGAGGGAACAGAGGAAGTTCTGAGCCCCTCAACAAAGGTAAACACACACCAACACACACATGCGTAACGTTTTGTTGCTTCGAACAGAAATGCAAAAATGTGTTGACAGTGTCTGAAACAGCAGCATTGTTAGGATGTGACGCGAAAAGCCTGATATGAAATACTTTTTATTTTTGTCAGTTCTTTGTGAATGAATGCGGTGAATGGCAAGATTCATAGTTTGATAGTACAGTGGAGGGTAGAAAGTGTGTGTGTGAGTGTGTTGTGCATAATCTGTTAAACATGTAGAGAGGATGTGACACATTCTTTCAGAACAATCTGGACAATAGCAAAAGTAGCAAGCATTCAGTGGTGTGCTTTCCTACAGTGGACTGCTGTTGTCATGTCATATTTTAAATGATCAAACAAATATCTGAACTGTTCTCTGACCAGTAGAATTAAACAGATTGTTTTTGGCCACCTGTGTAATCAGGGGTTAACCTTTGTATTAATAGCATGGGCAGCTGGTAAATGCGATAACAATACAATGCAATACAAAAAAACACCATAGACTTTAGTCACAGTAGTGCCATATTTAATTTAAGAGACAGGAATGAAAATGAGGCTGTGAAGGATAAGACGTACAGCACGTTCAATGGATTATACTGCCGTTTAACAACATACCAATTGTTCAGCTGACAAAACTTCTTTCCGAAAATAGCTTTCAGTAGACAAGAACTCCACAAGCTGTTTTGTGAAGATTAAGTGATTTTGGACCTTTACACCGTACATGCTATAAAGACATTTATCCTTCATTTTTATCCACATAAAATTTAGTATGGCATCTAACCTGACTAAGGTCTTTTAACAACCATTCAAAGCTGTATATTTGGATTAAAAAAATATGTAATGCAACGTAAATAACAAATATTTAATTTATGTTATAGTGTTTGTTTGTTAGTTTTTATTTATTTATTTATTTAAATAAACTATTACTTTTTGAATTCCCCAAAGAGAAATGATTAAAAACAAAACTGATTCCATTGTATTAATTACTTAAGGGATCAATATATGTGTATATATTATATATTTATATATTGTATGGTTGGTTGGTTTATGTCTAGACTCTTTAAAGGGGTCGTATGATGTTGCTAAAAAAACATTATTTGGTGTAATGCAATGTGTTTATGCGTTTTAAGGTTCAAAAAAACACATTATTTTCCACATACTGTGCATTATTGTTTTTCCTCTATGCCCCGTCTTTCTGAAACGGTCGATTTTTACAAAGCTCATCAGTCTGAAAAAGCGAAGTGTGCTCTGAATGGTCAGCTATCCAGTGCATTGTGATATGCCGAATACCTCAAGCGTGTGACGGAAATGCTACGCCCCTCACCATACTGTGATGCCGTGTCACGGCGCGACGAGACAAAAACAATAAAACCCATTATAAACGAGGCATTAATTATGTCCCCATACGAGGGGGGACATAATTATGGATTATAAGACTTATACTGTCTTTTTACGCATTGCGTTGCATATCGCGCAGCGTAAACATAAAACCATGTCTGCATTTGTGATCTGAGAAAGGACAAACAACAAGCGCTACTATACACTGCTCAAAACTCGCGTTTGAATCATCAGTGACAAATTCTTTAAATATGAAAACATACTTACAGGCTGTGAGTCAGAAGTGTCAGACTGTCCTTGAAAGTTGGAATTGCCCATTATAGAAAACAGCCTTTGTGCCACAGACGCATTGTAGGCTACTCTCCCAGGAAACAGTCCTCCATAAAATGCGCTGCACACACCTGAATATTTAGGTTGAACTGTTCTGGAACAGTGTTGTAAATACAACTTAACCACTGATTTGTAGTTGTGTCCTCTTTTGGAAGGCCAAACAAAGTAGTTTCGCTTTCACAATGAAACACACAGCGTCTCCACGACATGGCGGCGGCGGCAACAATACTACAGCGAGAATAAAAGTTATGCCTTCTTTCTTTGCGTGAACATTTGGGCGGCATTATGCAAATCATCCCACATAGTGACGTAGGCATGTGGGGGCGTGTTTAAATGAGGCATTTTAGGAGGGCGTGGCCGACTCTTAACCTTTTTTTAAAGAATATCTCTTTGGGTTTGAGACTTTAGTCTTTGCAACTTTAGGGATCTTATCTATTCACGAACAGCTTGTAACACTCCAAAGAGAAAGGAAAACTTGAAATCGCATCATATGACCCCTTTAATGAGTTCAACGACATGGTGGTGTTTTGCTAGTGAAGGTTTTTACTTCATACATTTGTTAGTTTTTTTTGCCATTTGTGAATAGAGGAATTGCTTCCAGAACTGAGTGCACAGGAGCAAAAATGGCAGCATTTAGTGTGTGCTTTTTGAACTTGGATGTTTTGTGTTCTGAAAGTTACATTTTTCACAGCACAATGAACTCTTTTAATCGCAAAGGATCATGAGAAATCAGTTTGCCTTGATATGACTCCTTTATAGAGGCTAACAGAAAGATAATTTCACAGTTAGACTTCCAGAGAGTTCTGCCGTTTCCTCCAGCGATGGCAGGAGCTCAGTCTCAAGTTAAATCGACAGTTGTTTATTTCCACAGAGTGCTATACCTAACCAAGCGGAGAGAGAGGGAGGACAAGACAGATGGAGCGATAGACGACAGCCAAACGAGTGTTGTGCTTTATTTGAGGTCAAAGACGAGTCCAATAGTAACGTCTGTTTATCTGATGGAATGAGTAATGTTTCCCAAGACTCCTAATGCTCATAAATGCTAAATAAATGTGCTGGAACTCATAATAACAGCTGGTCCCAACATAACAAGTGTTTATGTGATTGTGCATAATCAGATGGCATGTTTTAGCACAGCGGAGTGACAGAACACAAAGGTCTTTGGTATGAAACAAGACAGGGAGTGGCGAATAAAATTAACCTCACGCTGCTACCTTTTTTAGTGTTTGGTACATTTTAATTCCTCCAGACATGCAGCAACAGCTACTGAATATCTGGAGGATACAGAAATGAATGCGATGTAACTTGTAGATGTTTATATATTTAGAAAAGATGTATTTGGGTGAATCTCGCAGAGAAATGTCCGGGTTATGTTTCACCCTAAAATCAAAAAAATAAAACAAATTTTAAAAAAAATTATGTATTACATTAGGAAGCCGATTTTAGAACCGATTAAGTATTTGCATATAAAGTAATTCTCATTAATAATGTAATGAAAATCATTCTATCTGGACTTTTTTTTTTTGGCAACTTTTACTTTTTTGTTAAATTAGCTAAACAACAAAAAAATTTAAAACATTTACGAATGCCATTTGAAATCTGACAGGGAATGTGGAAACATTTAAGGAAGTTATAATTTTAGTCAATTGATAAAACATTCTCCTTTGGATGTTAGAATGATTTAGTTGTTTGGCATTTATGATTTACAATGTAAACATATTTCACTTGTTTGTTAGGTGTTTAGATTTACAATAATCCCCAGAAATTCTCATTACCATAATGCAGATTTTTTTTCTCATTACTGTAATTAAAATCATCCAGTGTAACAATACTAGCATGATGTGCTTAACAAATAATTAAAAAAAAATCTATATATATATATACTTATTGTGTTTTTTGGTCCATCACCATTAAGTTGTGGAATGAGGAAGTGAAATGTGCTTTATTGTCATTAAACATATTTTTTCTTTTTATCCAGTATATATTAGTATATATATCATTTGATTTTTAGAGTGAAATATGACCCTTTTTTCAGTCGAGGGAAGAACATTCTGTACAAGGCAAGTCAGAAAAAAAACAAACAACTTGTGAAAGTGAGCGAGAAATTGTGTCAAAGGTCTTTCCGATATATAAGCCGCAAAGAAGGGGCGGTATTCAAATCTGGGGTCATAGGAGCAGGCAGGAGGGAGTCTGAAGGAATGTGTCAAATTGCCAAATGACCCAAAACACATACACACACACACACACACACACACGTCTGCTCAGATGTCGTCCCTGCAACCCGGTGTAATCAACATAGGCCTTTCCTGTTTTTACTGTGTGATGTCCTCCGTCTGTCAGATACAGCTTTCTGCTCCTGAATTCAAGATGAAGTGTGTCTTTGTGATTAGTTGTCTTTGTGCCAGGCTTAAACCTGCAATCATCTCTTACCATCTCTATTTCCGTCTCACTGAGAAACCAAAGCCTTTCTGAGATTTTCTGACACATAACACACAAACAGACGTTTAACTGTGCGCAGAGCCCTGTTGTATGAATAAACAAGCGATTTCTGTATGGTTTGTGACTCTGTTTTTGACCTTTTGTAGGATTCAAAGTTAAAGAAGATAAAATCAAAGCGAGAAAAAGGAAACAAGAAGTTGTTTCGGTCTCAGGACGATGAACACATCTTGCTGACAGGAGTCACTGTCTCTCACAGAAGAGGGTAAGCTAAAGCTAAATGAAGTATGTTTTGCAAGCCTCAAAATTCCAATATGTATTTTTTTAGATAATTACAATAATTTTAGATGATTATACCTAGTAAATAGAGATGGGTGGACAACCAAAATTGTGTAATTTAAATGTATGAATAATTTTATATTACAATAGCGGTATGTGTCATGCCATAGTTATCTTTGCTGAAAGTTTTTATATACAGTGGGTACGGAAAGTATTCAGACCCCCTTAAATTTTTCACTCTTTGTTATATTGCAGCCATTTGCTAAAATCATTTAAGTTAATTTTTTTTCCTCATTAATGTACACACAGCACCCCATATTGACAGAAAAACACAGAATTGTTGACATTTTTGCAGATTTATTAAAAAAGAAAACCTGAAATATCACATGGTCCTAAGTATTCAGACCCTTTGCTCAGTATTTAGTAGAAGCACCCTTTTGATCTAATACAGCCATGAGTCTTTTTGGGAAAGATGCAACAAGTTTTTCACACCTGGATTTGGGGATCCTCTGCCATTCCTCCTTGCAGATCCTCTCCAGTTCTGTCAGGTTGGATGGTAAACGTTGGTGGACAGCCATTTTTAGGTCTCTCCAGAGATGCTCAATTGGGTTTAAGTCAGGGCTCTGGCTGGGCCATTCAAGAACAGTCACAGAGTTGTTGTGAAGCCACTCCTTTGTTATTTTAACTGTGTGCTTAGGGTCATTGTCTTGTTGGAAGGTAAACCTTCGGCCCAGTCTGAGGTCCTGAGCACTCTGGAGAAGGTTTTCGTCCAGGATATCCCTGTACTTGGCCGCATTCATCTTTCCCTCGATTGCAACAGTCGTCCTGTCCCTGCAGCTGAAAAAAAAAAACACAGCATGATGCTGCCACCACCATGCTTCACTGTTGGGACTGTATTGGACAGGTGATGAGCAGTGCCTGGTTTTCTCCACACATACCGCTTAGAATTAAGGCCAAAAAGTTCTATCTTGGTCTCATCAGACCAGAGAATCTTATTTCTCACCATCTTTGGAGTCCTTCAGGTGTTTTTTTAGGAAACTCCATGTGGGCTTTCATGTGTCTTGCACTGAGGAGAGACTTCCGTCGGGCCACTCTGCCATAAAGCCCCGACTGGTGGAGGGCTGCAGTGATGGTTGACTTTCTACAACTTTCTCCCATCTCCCGACAGCATCTCTGGAGCCAGCCACAGTGATCTTTGGGTTCTTCTTTACCTCTCTCACCAAGGCTCTTCTCCCCCGATAGCTCAGTTTCTAGGAAGGGTTCTGGTCGTCCCAAACGTCTTCCATTTAAGGATTATGGAGGCCACTGTGCTCTTAGGAACCTTAAGTGCAGCAGAAATTTTTTTGTAACCTTGGCCAGATCTGTGCCTTGCCACAATTATGTCTCTGAGCTCTTCAGGCAGTTCCTTTGACCTCATGATTCTCATTTGCTCTGACATGCACTGTGAGCTGTAAGGTCTTATATAGACAGGTGTGTGGCTTTCCTAATCATGTCCAATCAGTATATTCAAACACAGCGGGACTCAAATGAAGGTGTAGAACCAACACAAGGATGATCAGAAGAAATGGACATAAACTGAGTTAAATATACAGTGGGTACGGAAAGTATTCAATACTTAGGACCATGTGATATTTCAGTTTTTTTTTTTTAATAAATTTGCAAAAATGTCAAGAATTCTGTGTTTTTCTGTCTATATGGGGTGATGTGTGTACATTAATTAGGAAAAAAAATTTACTTAAATGATTGTAGCAAATGGCTGCAATATAACAGAGTGAAAAAATTAAGGGGGTCTGAATACTTTCCATACCCACTGTATATATATATCGATATATATAACCATGTATTGATCATTTTTTTGCAGTACTATTATTATTTGTGGGGGTTTTTTTTCATTAAAACTTTCCAACTAAAAATATAGACATTAATTTATTTATTTTTTAAATTACTTCTAGTCATTTTTAGTAGCTTAAACATTCCTGTACATGTTTTTATGATGTTTAAGAGATAGAATGTACGTCAATCCAATGTTTTTGAGATGATTATCGGATGTTTGTTCACACGCGCGCACACACACACACACACAAACATTTTTTAAAGTAGAACACAATGGTTTCTAGCTTATGTGCTTCTTCACAGACGTCTCTGCATTGGATGAGTTTGATGGGAAAATTCAAAACCCCATTTTCCAAATCTTTTGGTCTGCATCAAATACACCATTGGTTGAGCCAGAAATTGACATGTTGGGCTTCTGAACCCAACAAAGCCATGTTGTAAAAGCAGCAGAGAGCCGCGGTGTTTATAGTCAGTCTGTGGGGGAAAGGAACTAGTGGCTTGCTTATAGTTGTCTCTGAATATTTAAGTTGGATTAGGAAAAAGTATTTTAACACCAGAGATGTACAAACGGCACCTTTGAGTGCCTAGAAATGAAGATATCGATACTGTATGCAATAAAAATAGAGATAAATATATCATTACATGGCAATGAAAAATCTCTCATATGTTTTTGGACATAAATATAGTCTAACGTTAAACTCAACCATCAAGTAAGTGTCTGAAATGGAAACCGCATCCTGTGGCCCGGCCTCTGTCCTTCTTGCTGAAGCATATGTAGCTGCCTTGTGCCATTATGACACATAACCAAACATCATACTGTGCATACAGCATAATAAATTCACTGTTGATCCTTGTACCCTTTCATATAAGTAAATATTAAGGTTGTGTGTGTGTGTGGTGGGTGTGTGTGTGTGTGTGTGTGTGTTTGGGTGTTGTGTGTGTGTGTGTGTGTATATATAATTTCATTTTGAAGTTTGAGTCACAGTTTGATAGAAATTAGTACATTTGATTATATTAGTTGCATAAAATTGATCAAAAGTGACACTAAAGACATTCATAATGTTACAAAAGACTTCTATTTCAAATAAATGCTGTTCTTTAAACTTTCTATTCATCAAAGAATACTGAAAAAAAGTTTCCACAAAATTATGAAGCAGCACAACTGTTTTCAAAGTGATAGCAAAAGAAATGTTTCTTGATTTGTGAAGGATCATGTGACACTGAAGATGGAGTAATGATGCTGAAAAATTCAGCTTTACCATCACAGGAAAAATTACACTTTAAAACATATTATATTGAAAGTTATTTTAAATTGTAAAAAATATTTCACAATATTACTGTTATTACTATATTTTTAACCAAATAAATGCAGCCTTGGTGAGCTTAAGAGACTTACAAAATCTCACCAACCCTGTGGAACAGTTGTGTGTATATTCATTTATTATTATTATAATTATCATCAACAAGGATAATAGTGATTTGTTATTTATTGTTGTTTTTTATTTTACATTTGCTGAAATTTCTTGGAATTCACTTAATTAGTTTAATTTGTGAATTTTCACTTTACAATAAAGTATGCTGCTTCATTCTCTCTCAGGTCTGCTAAGAAAAACTGGGAGGACGACAAGAGTAAAGCGCACTCAGAAAAAGACAAAGCACACTGTCTATGGGACAGCATCACCATGACGATGAAGCAAATCACACCTACGAGGAAGATTGACAAGATTGAGGGCTGGGAGCCGCCTCAGCTGAACGACGGGGCGGAGGAGGAAAAAAATGAGTCGGAGAAGAAGAGGAGTGACTCGTCCACGCTGTCACTGTCTCTGCCGCATTCTCTGGGTTTGCCGTCCTGGGTTGGCTTGGGTTCGGAGGAGGACTCGTCTCGTTATGCTAGTCTGACTGAATCACAGACGGGCGGCCCTGCCCAGTGGGCGGCTCGGGCGCGAGATAAATTAGCCGCCGTTCGTCGCCGAAGTCCAGCCGGCCTATCAGAGAGTAACTGGGAGGGGTTAAAATGATTTCCATATCAATGTCTATAAGGATGGCCACACCCCCTTGTATGCCAACTCTAATTGGACAGCCCCCTGATATAAAGATGTGAAGAGTAGGACCCTCAGACCAAGAGTGCCTTCTTCCAATGCCTGTCAACGATTTATTGTCACTTTTCCATTTGATATAAAATGAGCTTCCAACTTTTGAATGAAGCCTCCTCGTTGAACTCATAATAGTTGGTGTCTGACATCACTGACCAATCACCATGGCGTTTTGTAAATTACTTTTAAAATCTAAATGACATTTAAACCCTCAAAGAGCGAGTTCATCCAAAAATGAAAATATTGTCATCATTTATTCACCTATCATTCCAAACCTGTTTGTTTTTCTTTCTTTCTTCTGTGGAGCACAAAAGATTTAGATTAGCGGAATATCCCAAGAACCATAGACCTAGTCAGGTTAGAACCATAAACCTCAGTCAGACGCCATGTTAAATTTAACGCAGCTGATAATTGAGGCTTGCCATCTTTTCAATGGTACGTACTGTATACAGGTCCTAGATCACATCATTTTCACAACTTTCAAAACTGCTTTATTAAGTTTGTCTTCTGAAAGCTTTTCCGAAAGACATTTCGTCAGCTTAACAACCAGCATGTTTTTAAACCGAATGCACTGTACTTCTATCCCTCACAACCTCGTTTTCACCCCTGTCCAAAAATATGGCGTTACCCTGACCAAGTCTGTCTATACAATAGATAATAGACAATAAAGTATCATAAATATTGTCCAAATGACTTTATTATGAGTGTTTTTATTTTTCGATAAAGTTATGTGAGAAACGGCCTAAGAATAAGTCGTTGTTTACAGCAACAAGTCTCCATTCATCTTTCTCCAGTCATTTTATGAAAAGTCAGTCATTCTGCTAAACTTTTCTCTTTCACAGAATAAAATCAAACCGGTTTGGGATGGCATAACGGTGAATAAATGATGACGGAATATCCATTTCGTAGGTAAACTCCGTCTCTTTAAATCTACATTTTATCAGTGCCGATTAGTCTGAGTGAGACTCTCAGCAGCCATAATCATTCCTGACGAGAGATCGATGCTTTGTATGTAATGCTTGAATCTTCTATTCAACTGTGGTTAATTCACTATAGATCAAGAGTGAATGTGAATTGATGTAGAAACGCCTTCCACTGATCAGTGTAGATTTACAGTCGCTACTGCCTGCTGATTCACAATCATAATGTACTGTAATTACTCTATGCAATCCTTTCCTTGCTGTAATCCCAAACTACTTGCTATATTGATCATGCTAGCAATATATTCAGTGCTACTTTTCAGTCACAAGGAAGAACTGAGCAAAGAATGGAATGAGCATCCAGGTCTCATTAATAATGCTTAATGGTAACGATTGTTACAAGCCTTATTTGAAGCCTTCCAAAGACCTCAAGAGCTGTGCCGTTTTATCATGAAGTGTTTTTCTTTGCTGTGCCTCGGCTTAAAATTCATTTTGTAGTGAACACGTTAACTAGTTATTCTCTTCCAACACCCTCAACATGATAAAAATGACAATCATCATTTATAAGACCGATATAAAATGCATTTTATATGAACTTTTGGCCGATGCCATTGAACCGCCTATTAAGATCTTTGGTTTGCTAGAAGAACATGACTTGAGTGTCTTATTGCTGATTTTAGGAGATTATTTATAAGCAGATTCTGAAAGTAAGTGGGTTTGCTGCTCTATAGTTGTTCATAGTAGCTTTATATAATTAGTCTACAAATGTGTTTGAACTTTGAAAGATGATTACAAATTGTTAGTTTCAGATTCTGCTCTTTATATTTCAAGAATCTTATTTTGATTTTACTACTGAATGATTTCTTTTCTGTATTATGATTTAAATGCAAACAATAAGATGCTGTAGTTCCAGGGGTTCAGATAAGTTGGTGAATATGAATTAAAAGTTACTTTATAAACAAGCTTTGCTTTTTGTTTTTTTCCCCCCCCCCAAAAAAAGTTTAGGTTCTGTAAGATTTTTAAATGTTTTTGAAAAACCTGTTAATGTGTTTATAATAAAACAAATCCATAATTTAGGAAATTTAACTAAACCTTATAGCTTCAGGCGAAATCCACATTTTATTTAGAACTGCTTTGGACTGTTTTCGCTTGTAAACGGTGCTTGTCTGTGTATATTTCTCTCCTGATTCATACAAGATGACTTTGTACTGAAGAAAGCAGGATAGACAACACTATTTTAGCTGAAAGTAACAGTTTATTAAAGTTAAAACAACTTGATAGATTTGTTTCTTAAAAACACGCAGCTTTTCTCTTCATAAGATGTTAACTGATGGACTAGAGTTGTGTGAATTACTTGTGGATTATTGTGATGTTTTTATCAGCTGTTTGGACTCTCATTCTGACGGCACCCATTCACTGCAGAGGATCTATTTGTGAGCAAGAAAATACCAATACAATAAGACATTTTCCCCAAAAGTTTTAATTATTTTAGGTAACGTTGTTTCTTGCAAATGCTTGATAGTACCCAAACACATCCTACACAGCCATTTCAATGACATTTAAATTATTGGAATAGTAAAGGAATATTACAAAGTTCAGAGAAAGGATATAAAATACATTTGTTCATAAATAGCAAGGCTTACATTAGATTTTCCATCTGCCCTCGCGGCAGATTTGACAAAAATGTATCGTAAAAAGTTGTTTTGTGCAACAAATGTACACTTTAGTGTTGACACATCAAATATATACGCACAGCATGACAAAACAACACGAGAGCTCACGTAAACATTATCTAAGACTACTTCTGACGTGCATTTCATTGGTATAGAAATGAAAATACATACATGAAAAGACAATATAATCTCTGCTTAGGATCTCTTTTCACTTCAGTTTGTCTTTCCCAAAATCAAGTTCGTTTTCTTTTTTTTTTCCATTTTTTAACAAAAAATCCTTCACAAATCCTGACTCTTTTTGCTGTTCATCTCCCATCTTTCTGTGCTTAAAGAACAGTTGTATGCAACACTAATATTATGACATCTTTCCATAAGCCCTTAAAGTTTGGGTGAGGCAACAGAAAATTCAGTCATTAGTTACATTGTCAGAAGTTTGAACATTTTAATCACAGAACGACTGTCTGGGAAACGTAAAAGAGGAGAAGGACGGACATGGTTTGGAGTTGAAAAGGTGAAAATGTTTTATCAGTGTCTGAGGTCTTTGTTTGCAGGTGTTCCAAAGGAGATCGGAAGGCGAGAGGTCCAAGAACATTCTGAATTTCAGAACTTGAAGAGGTCTATGAAGTGCTGGGGAGAGACAGGGGTGAGGCAGCTGTCCGGATCATTTGCTGTGCAAGGATGTCCCGAGTCCTGCGATGGAAAGAGAAAGCGGTCAAAATCAGATTGAAGCATTTTCTGATGAAAATGTGTGTTTTTGTTCATGCAAAAGCTGCCGCCTGATTTGTTGGTTGCTACGGTCCCTTCTTAAAAACCTTTTTTTTTTCTTAGTGTGAAGAACATTTTAATAATCTAAAGAAAGCTTTTTCACTATAAAGACTTTTGTGCACAGGAAAGATTCCATGGATGTTAAAGGGGTTATATGATGGAACATTATTTTGTGTATTTGGTGTAATGAAACATGTTTATGCGGTTTAAGGTTCAAAAAACATTATTTTCATTATTATTTTCCACATACTGTACATTATTGTTTCTCCTCTATGAAACAATAGAGGAGGCCTTTCTGAAACACATCGATTTTTATAAAGCTCATCGGTCTGAAAAGCGAGGTGTGCTCTGATTGGCCAGCTATCCAGTGCGTTGTGATTGGCCGAATACCTCAAGCGTGTGACAAAAATGTTACACCCCTTACCATATTGTGATGCCCTGTCCGGCCGGAGCGATGAGACAAAAACATAAAACCAAAAATAGGCATTTGTTGCATCCAGTGGGGAAATAATTACGGATTATAATGACTTATACTGTCTTTTACGTGTTGCGTTGCATCGTGCAGCGTAAACATAACACCATGTCTGCATTTGTGATCTGAGAAATGACAAACAACAAGCCCTACTCTACACTGCTCAAAACTCACGTTTGAATCATCAGTGGCAAATTCTTTAAATATAAAAAACGTACTTACGAGTCAGAACAGCCAGCATTGTAGTCTACTCTACCAGGACCAGTAAACAGTCCTCCATAAAATGCGCTGGAACATCTGAATATTTGGGTTGAACTGTTTCTGGAACAGTGTTGTAAATACAAAATAACCACTAGATTTAGTTGTGTCCTCTTTTGGAAGGCAAACATAGTAGTTTCGCTTTCCAACGAAACGGCGTACATAACGCGGCCTAGAGTGAGACGGAGGTTCGGCTAGAGTGAGCAGAGGCGGGTGGGCTTGAGAACGGCGCGGCCGGCGGATTCGACGAAGAAGCGTCCGGCGGGCGGCGGCAAACACATGTGAAGACCCCGGGCTGGACTACGCTTCGTCCGCGGTGTGAAAGCTGATCGGCGATCACAGCGCGAAGTTGATGTATTTCCTCAGCAGCCAGCACCGGACAGCTCAGGCATGATGAACTAAAGTAGTTTAGTTTACTTTCACAACGAAACACAGTGCCTTCACGACATGGCGGTGGCGGCGGCAACAACAATACTACAGCGAGAATAAAAGTTACGCCTTCTTTCTTTCCGTGAATATTTGGGTGGCGTTATGCAAATCTTCCCACATCGTGATGTAGATATGTGGGGGCGTGTTAGACGAGGCATTGTAGGTAGGTGTGGGAATCGAATTTTTATAAAGGATATTTCTTTGGTTTTGAGACTTTAGTCTTTGCAAGTTCAGGGATCTTATCTATGCACAATTGGCTTGTAACACTCCAAAGAGAAAGGAAAATTTTAAATAGCATCATATGACCCCTTTAAACGTTCTTCATGGAACCATTGTTGCCAATAAAGAACTTATTTTTAAAAAGTGTATGGGATTTTGCTGCCCTTTTTATCATCCACCTGGCAAAAATTTTAAGTCTGATGGCACAGAAAAGTTCTAACACAACTCTCCTCAACTAGCCGTATTATTTGTGGTATTATTCATATCTGAAGCACAAACAGTGTAAGATGAATTACCAGTGCTGGGTAGGACTACATGCGAACGTTACTGCTTATCGTTAGTGAACTTATAGTTAGTAATGTAATCTATTAGATAACACATATTATGTAATGTATTCTGACTACTTTTTGATTACTTTTACTTTTGACCCATTTATCACATAATTTAAATGATTATTTTGTATATTCATTTCAGAAAATATATTATCTATGAAAAATATACCAAAAAAATTCAAACTGGGGTTAGTGAGTTTAAGAAAAGCTAATAATTAATAGATCATAAAAATGTAAATATTAAAAAATATTTTAAAAGATAAAATACTAAAACAGGAAATTAAAATTTTTGATTTAAACAAAATGAATCTTGTTTGTTTACCTACACGTCATGTGACCATTAACCGCCATCAGAGAATCAATAAATTATGAATAATTTGCTGCCCATTGTGTGAATAATATGTAATCTTCAATAAAAATAATTTATTGCATAATACAGCAATAACCCTACACCAGACACTAATCCTAACCTAAGTGCATGTTGTTAATTAATATTACGTAGTACTTAAATGCACAATTACACTGTAACAAGGACACTGTAAAATAATGTGTAACCTAACCTACATTAAAAATATTCAGTTACTACCCAGCACTGCAAGTTACACACCAAGTGTAATACTCAGGGTTAGGGGTATATTCAAATCCCTAAGTATAAGCAAATATAATAGTCATTGTATGTATGTTCATGTGATCAGTCGAGAGATGCATTAGTGCATAACGGTGATGTGAAACATACTGACGACATAAAAAAAACTAATGGAGAAAAAAAGAAAAATATATCCAATCAAATATTAAAATGAATACAAACAATACAGAACAAGTCCAGTTGATTCGAATGGATGGAAGTGCAAGACAAAATGATGGGCAGAAAAAGAATAAGACGACAGAGGTTAGGAGAAAAAGAAAAAATGACCGATGAAGCAAAACTAATATTATTAACAGACACTAATTTCAAAACACTTGCACACTCATAAAAGATTTAACATGTACCTTAAAGATTAAAGCCAGGTGTCTGTCCTTTAGGAGATAAGGAGGAGAACAGAAAAAGAATAAAAAGGCTCAAGGTCAAAGGGTAGAGGAAGAGGGCTGATATTACAGAGGGCAAATGGAACAGATATAACCCAATGCTAGGTGTGTTCGCATGACAAATGACAAATGGACTATTGACTAATGACAAAAAATGATATCTCGATAATATTTTCTGGAATTTTGTTGATAACGAGAATTATGCTACTCCTTTGCTGTCTTGTTTTAGTAATAAGTACAAGCTGCAACTGCGCCAGACCTTACTCCACACTTCACATCACTGAATATTATCATTTATTTAACTGTGGCCAGGATGGCCATTTTGGTGTCATTTTGTGTGTATTTTTGCTGCTTAAATGCAACAAGATGCGCTTTAGAGCCCTGCATTTCAGCTCGAGCCCAATGGCCCCAACTTATGTATGGCTTCGGGATAATTTTCACGTCATAGCTCAGTCATGGGCCAGGCATCAGGCTTGCTTCCTCTTTATGTTTATATTTTAGATATCCATCAATTATTATGGTGATGACAAAGATTTGCCGTGCTGGTGGAAACAACACGAGACCGTGCTACCGGACGGTGTTTAGTGTCCAGCAGCAGCGAGTGCTGGAAGAGTTCCATGTTAAAGCACACGCAAAGCTTGCCGCAAAACACCAGCAAGTAATTACCATGATGAATGCTCCAGGGGAAATAGAATATTCGCAGGGTTTCGGTTCATTTTTTTGAAGCGCTCCTGCTCAAGACCGAGACCGCAGAAAGCGTATCCTGTTTGCTTTCTAAAAAAAGCCACGTATGCTGATATTGTGAGTGCACACAAATAAAGTAGACCCTTAACAGTCCCTAATGATGTATTACTCTTACCTTTATGAGCAAAAATGACTGTTGTTTCCACTGTTATAAGAAAAAATTGCAAGTGATCGTGCTGGCGACTCCATGTCCTGCAAAGAGCGCTTCAGCTTCTCTGCACAAACGATTGGATACGCTCCTAATAGCACACATTTATCTAGGTTTAACATTTAAACTAACATTGTGATATGCTTAAACTGCTTTTATAAGGCCTATAGCCATTTTATTGATTCAAGTTGTGATGATTTTTTTTTTTTTTTTTTTGTGAGAATGGCTAAATTGATCAAACATTGGCTATGATTAACTCACTGTCTGCCACAGGCCGCTTGAAAAAAAAATTTGAATTTAACCAAACAAAAAAAAACATTTGTCCAAACCTATGTCTAAATTAACGTAATAAAGAAACGAAAATAAATATAACCACTTTGCCATTAAAACAAAACTGAACTATTTTAATGGCTACAACAGCTGCTGTGTAATTGGGGAAGAGAGAAAGAGAAAAAAGACAGGCTCCAGTCGGACTCGGCCAGTATTCTGATAATCTGTCGGATAAGGGCTGGACTAGGGCATATGTTTGAGGCCCGTGCAGGGTTCTGCTGAGCTTATTTGGTAGCAAACTCAATACTCATATATGCACGAGCGCACTTTGGATGTGACTGCGTACCATCTCTGGAGCGCGTGAGTACCGAATGGCTTAAAAAGACGTGCAAATAAATAATAACATTTTCTGACGATGCAACAATGACCCGATTAGGCAAGTGACTATTCTGTCAACTGTCCCGAAACGCGAGTGAAAGTCTTGTATTGCAGCGTGCAGCTGCTCTTGTAGCGCAGACAAGATGCGCAGATGTGAAGCCGTTTGAGAAAGTCAAAGAGAGAAGACGCGTACAACTGAATCACTCACGCCGTTTTCAAATGACTGATTTGATCAGTCTGTGTGGACTGGACTCAGTCTGTAGGTTTGATTATTTACTCATCAAACCTACATGCTATAGGCTATTGAATAAATGTGTGAATATCCATCATTTTAAAGTCAAAAGCTGCGGGAATGAATAAAACTATGTGATATAGCCTATGCGCAATCCCGCACCGAAATTCAGGACCTGATTAAACACAATTCTATTATACAGATTTTTGTGAAATAGATTTCAATGACTTTTCCCAGACCTTTCTGGTTTATTTTATTTTCCAAACTTTTTCCAGTCCTGGAATTGGTGTTTTTAAAATTCAATGGCTTTTCCAGGTTTTTCATGACCGTACAAACCCTGTATAGGGCTGTTACCAATCAAATAAAATCAGTTTTTTGATCAAAATCAAATTTGTGTTTGCAAAGCAGAGGTGCCACAGAATCTGCTTCTGAAGTGGCATTTAGATGCATTCACACAGACTGTTTAATGCAGGACATGAATGCATTTATACCTGCAGTTACAAATGCATAATTCATGTTTTGATGTTTTTTTAATACTGATGATTTAATACTGAGAGTTTTAATATAGATTTTTGTTAATACTGATATTTGAAATGATTTTTGGGGAAAAAGAGGGAAAATATACTTTAAATATAAACCTAAAATCGCCAGTAGGTTGCGGCAAATCACTACATGATTGATTCATTCATTCAACCGATTCGTTCAAATGGCTGATTGATTCAGTAACGAGACACTGTCGTGTGTTGCTCAGAGACGCAAAACAGTTCTGCTGTCGCTTTGTTTGGAACTATTTTCATTGTCAAAATACAGCAAAAACAAGTGTCTATTAAAGGGATAGTTCTTCCAAAAATGAAAATGACCCCATGATTTACTCACCCTCAAGGCATTCTAGGTGTGTATGACTTTCTTCTTTCAGATGAATTCAATTGT
The DNA here is from genome assembly GCA_018155175.1 of Sinocyclocheilus anophthalmus. Taxonomy (NCBI): domain Eukaryota; kingdom Metazoa; phylum Chordata; class Actinopteri; order Cypriniformes; family Cyprinidae; genus Sinocyclocheilus; species Sinocyclocheilus anophthalmus. The sequence continues at coordinate 89,536 of JADLZN010009049.1, forward strand.
AGTAATATATAAAAAAATGTCCTGGCTCTTCCAAGCTTTATAATGGCAGTGAATGGGTGTTATTTTTCAATAGTCCAAAAGAAGTCCAATAAAGCACATCCATCCATCATTAACAGTGCCTCACACTGCTCCGGGGGGAGAATAAAGGCATCCTGTAGGGCGAATCATGCTTTTTTTTTTTTGTGTAGGAAAATATCCATATTTAAAACTTATTAACCGTAATCTCTAGCTTCCTCTAACTGTCATATGTAATGACGTGGATGTAGCTAAGCGCCGATTAGTCTCGCTAGTCCCGCTCATCTCGCTAGAACCACATTTTTGTTTTACAGGAGGCAAAGGAAGCAAGTTTCCTGACATAACAAATGAAAACCAGTCTCTCTGTTATATCGAAATCCTTCAACAGTTTTCTTTACAAATCTCGTTTTACACATCTAATTCGGGACCAGTGTTTTTGTTTTTTCTCTCTCACTGCGCTTCTGGCATTAGACATTCTCCTGAGCTTACACTACGCCTACATATCCCCGGATGGAAGTGCATACAACAGTTATGGAGCTAGAGATTCCAGTTTATAAATTTTAAATATAGATAGTAGTCTTACACAAATGTCAATCGATTTGCTTTCACGAGGCCTTTATTCACCGCCGTGTGAGGCACTTTTTATGATGGTTGGATGCGCTTTATTGGACTTCTTTTGTACTACTGAAAAATAACACCCATTCACTTCCATTATAAAGCTTGAAAGAGCCAGGAAAATTTTAATATAACTCCGAATGGATTCATCTGAAAGAAGAAAGTCATACTCACCTAGGATGGCTTGAGGGTGAGTGAATCATGGGCTAATTTAAATTTTTGGGTGAACTATCCCTTTAATCCGAAAATTAACTTCTTGTTTATTGAACTGTTCATCAAATCAATATCACCTTTGCAATCTTGCTGATGATTTTTTTGTTTTTTTTTTTTTTTTTTTTGGAGAAAAAAAACCTTCACTCTTCGTGTGATATTACTATATCATATTATAAATATAAAGACATAAAGTTTATACAGGGCATTTTTTGCCCACTTATCTTGAATTTTGGGGGAAATGTAAATGTATTTTAATAGACTAAATCTTGCAGTCAAAGCGTGGACTCTAAATGTGGTTTAACCTACATCACGTAGTGTATGCGTGCACTCTCTGGGTGTGTTTTGTTTGGTTTTTGCAATATACTCGATAGTGTCAAATCGCATATAGTTTTAACAACAATTACGATATTATTGTATATGATATATATCGCACACCCCTACCCAAAACTGTTGAAATTAAACTTTTTCCAAGTGAAATTAGGTATGTTTGTTATAACTATAACTATAAATTTCAACTTCTAACTTCGTCTCATTTTTTGATTGATTTTCATTTTTAGGTGAACTATTCATTTTAAAACACTACTGTTCAACAATGTGGAATCAGCAAAAATATTTTCTTTAATAAATTAATTCTTTTTTAAACAAAAATGCATTAAATTGATCAAGTGACAGTAAAGACATTTATAATGATACAAAAGATTTCAATTTCAGATAAACGCTGTTCTTTTAAACTTTCTATTCGTCAAAGAATACAAAAAAATATTTCAAGGTTTAAATACAACTACTAAGTGAAGTGAAGTGACATGTGGCCAGTATGGTGACCCATACTGGAATTAGTGCTCTGCATTTAACCCAAAGTGCACACACACACAGCAGTGAACACACAAACCGTGTGACACCCACACACTCCCGGAGCAGTGGGCAGCCATTTTTTTTCTGCGGCGCCCGGGGAGCAGTTGGGGGTTCGGTGCCTTGATCAAGGGCACCTCAATCGTGGTATTGAAGGTGGGAGAGAGCACTGTACATTCACTCCCCCCACCTACAATCCCTGCCGGTACGAGACTCTCTAACCATTAGGCCACGACTTAGGCCTTAGGCCTACTAAGCAGGGCTACTGTTTTCAACATTGATAATGTTTCTTAAACAGCAAATCAGCATATCAGAATGATTTCTGAAGGATCATGTGACACTGAAAAATAGAGTAATGATGCTGTTGAAAATATATTAAAACAATTATTTTAATTTTAAAAATTATTTCGAACACTGCTCAATATTACTTTGTGGGCTTTTGTGAGCTTATAGGAGACTTCTTTCAAAAACATAAAAAAATAATAATCTTACTGACCCCAAACATTTTAACGGAGGAGTATATGCTAATACTTGTCGCCTATTAAGATCATTGGAACAAACTGATGCTTGTCTATCGATAATTGTGTCTATAATGAGTTCCTAACCACAAACTGCAATTATAGAAGATCTTTCCACACAAACAAAAAAACAGCATGTAAGGGTAGTTTGTTTAGGAGCAATCAAGTGTGGCACATGCTGTACTGGGCTTCAACATTAGAAACGTTTGAGAAAAGCACTTAAATCGAAATAGTAACAAAATCCCGAGGGATGTTGTACTGTTTATTCACAGACCAGACATTTAAAAAAGGGATTTCTTACATTCCAGAAGAGGATGCTACAGTGCCTGCAGAACTGCAGAGTGTCTCCGTACTGTTCTTTCACAGGGTAGTATTTCTGAAGTGTGAAAAACATCAGCTTCCAGTCCACATGGCCCTTCTCTGACAGAATCAAGTGCCTGCAGAACTGAACACACAAACAGAGAGCTCTGTGAGGAACAGAGGCCTCTCTCACACGCTTGTGTGCATGACTGCCACTTGTGGCCAATTTTGATTGAAACCCAACTTCAGCATTTTGCATCATCCAAAAGACTCACATTAAAGGGATAGTTCACCCAAAAATGAAAATGTGATGTTTATCTGCTTACCCCCAGGGCATCCAAGATGTAGGTGACTTTGTTTCTTCAGTAGAACACATATGATGATTTTTAACTTTAACCGTTGCAGTCTATCAGTCGTATAATGCATGGCAATGGTAACAAAATCTATGAGAGTAAAAAAAACATGCACAGACAAATCCAAATTAAACCCTGTGGCTCGTGACGACACATTGATGTCCTAAGACACGAAACGATCGGTTTGTGCCAGAAACCGAACAGTATTTATATAATTTTTTACCTCTAATACACCACTATGTCCAAATGTCTTTGGGCGCGCACGGCATCCGGTGCGTGATGTGTGTATGCGCTCTGGTGTAGTTTACGCAAGCACCGGAAGTGATCTCTCGCGCGTATACTCACTCATTGTTTACACATTGCACAGTCATTGTAGTTAGCACGGCTAATCAAATGGACTTACTTGTCTCTTATCGATTGTTCAAACAAACCGACTTAAAACTAAAAGATTACGTTCTCTCACGCGAACTCATTCGGGAGTGGTGACTTTCCACGTATTCCCAACTTCTGAGCCTGCTCGCCTGAAGTTATGGTTGATTGCTCTTCGGCTGGATATCAACACACCCATTAACGTAAACTACGCCAGAGCGCGTACACACCTCACGCACCGGATGCCGTGCGCGCGCTCAAAGACAGTTGGACATAGTGGTGTATTAGAGATTATAAAAAAAGAGGTTTGTTTCTGGCACAAACCGATCGTTTCGTGTCTTAGGACATCAATGTGTCGTCACGAGCCACAGGGTTTAATTTGGATTTGTCTGTGCATGTTTTTTTTTACTCTCATAGATTTTGTTTCCATTGCCATGCATTATATGACTGATAGACTGCAACGGTTTGAGTTAAATATCTTCGTTTGTGTTCTACTGAAGAAACAATGTCACCTACATCTTGGATGCCCTGGGGGTAAGCAGATAAACATCAAATTATCACTTTTGGGTGAACTATCCCTTTAAAGAATCTCAGATAAAACCTCATTCATAAGTGCTTAAAACGAACAATAATATCTAGGCAATTCTTTAATTAGGAGCACTTTGACTACTTAAAATCTTGAAAAGAATGAAATATTGATATAGTATGTGATATAGTATGTGTGAATTTGTGTGTGATGGTAATGACGTTTATGACTGACTTAATAAATTCTTATTCCTCACCTGTTTCTCGGCGAAATGAAACTGGCACAGTTTCTTCCACAGTTGCCGGTCCTCACTGAGCATGTGCAGTGTTGGTGTGGTTCGTCCCAGACTGATGATGTCACAGGCATCACTAAACTTGAACAGGATGTTGTTTTGCATGTGCAAAGGAAGGTCGCTCAGTGTCATGCCATTTGAAACTTGCTGCAACAAGACATATTTAGCATTATATAAACATAAAGAGAAGATTGTTGGCTACTACAATCACAAGAAATACAAGAATCAACAGCTGTCTTTGGTCCTAAAAGTTAATCAGACAGCAGAGCTGATTAATTTGTTAGATAAGAACAGCATCTCAAGAACAGCATAAAGACTTTTAGTTCTTACTGTCACATACGGAAGCCTATGGAGACCACTGATTATTCTTTTTCTGCATTTTTATGATATTTAGTAATATGGCTTTAATATTAAAATGCATATTTTTACATATATTTATTTGTATTAATTATTTATTATTATTTGTATTTATTTATTATTTAATTATTGCTTAATTCTTAGTTAGATTATTGATTTATCAGGTTTTAACTTATTTTTGTATTCATTATTATTTGTTAACTTTCATTATTTATATAATAATGTAATATGTAATAGGGCTTGGTTGGTTTATTGGGGGTTTGTACATAATTTAATCAATATATTCTTTATAAGTCATATTGTATGAGGCAATTACAGATTATATATATATACAGTAGTTTGAGATGTAGTGCATCTGAAGCTGCTGCACGGAAGCACATAATCCAACATTTGGTCCGTCAGGAACATGCTTTATATTAAGAACTTTAAAAAAAACTTGTAAGATATAGTTAACACGGATAGTTTAAAGCGGTTGTAACGGATTTTACCCCCTTTTTTTGCTCATGATAGCCCATAGTCTACATGGTTATTTTCACTATATTTGTTTTCATGGCCTTTAATATAAAAATCGTTTCATTGGACAACATTGGGAAGTAAGTAAGTAAATAAATAAATACAATTATTATTATTATTATTATCCCAATACAAAAATGTATAAAATACCGAAATATATGCCGTATATCGCAATTCAGCCAAAAAATACTGAGATATGATTTTTTTTTTGCCATATCGCCCAGCACTATACTGTAACAAATTTAACATAAAAATTAAAAATGCTACGATATACAATAATAATATAATCATATTATTTAATAATCATCCCACTACTCACAACTAGATGTAAGCTGACTGACCTGTGCATTTATACAAATAATTGTTTTGTTTTTTTGGTGCTTTAAAGGGGGTTAGATAACTCTTTCAATAAACCCACTGACCAACTGATTTTTGCTTATGCTTAACTCATAAGACTGTGAAAAAGTCTACCTTTGGAATTTGCAAATTGTTGAGCTGCTGCTGCCAGTTTAAGATGGTTTCTAAACGGCAGACCCAAATGTTGATGTTGCCAATCAGCACACACTTCCCAACTTCTCGGATGAGGATGCAGAGAGTGGAGCTTAGATCATTCAGCAACGCCTTGATCAGACGTGGATTATGATGGTCATCCAGAACTGTCCGATTAAAGAAACAAACAAATATGCATATATATTTGTATATGCACATATATTAGGACAATATGTCTTCCGCATTTTCTATGTAACTGGATAAAGTCAGAGAAAAAGAAGTCAGCTCACCTTTTCTCACAATCTTCTCCAGGACATTGAAATAGTTTTTCTGAGCAGCTCCACTCAAAGACGTCAGCTGGGACTTGGCAATCAACTGCAGAAGCTAAGAGAAGTAAACAGAGTGGATAAAGTGAGAGAGGATACAGAAGCCGAGTAAGTAAATCAAATGGAGAGAGGTATTCTAGCAATTGTTCAGCAGAGAACAGAACATCTTACTTTGATCACATAGTTGAATCGCCGCACATCCTGAATGGCGCTGGAAAAATCCAGACGATTGAAGGCCTCGCCAAGCGTACAGTACCCATGCCTCTGCAACAACAAACACACGGTTCGCATTTGACAAAGGTTAGAAAAGACTACCGATGGGAGAACTGTGAAATATAAACAATGACATCAAATATTCTATGACTCATGTCGTTTGTTTGCTAAGACGAAGATGCTATGACATAATTTATCTCACCTCTCGCGTACTCTCCTTCTGAACGTAGATCCACCTCTCCTGGAAAAAAACTGAGAAAAAGAACAATATATATTTTATCTATATACTATATTATATAACATTATATAAATCTGTCATAATTTACTCACCCACATGATGTTCCAAACTTGTATGGCATTCTCTTCTGTGGAACATAAAAGAAGATATTTTGAAAAATGGTGGTAACCAAACCATTTCCGTTCCCACTGACTTCCATTTTATGGACAAAAATTATAATAGAAAACAATGAGAACTGAAACTGTTTGGTTACCAAATTTCCTTCAAAATATGTTCTTTTGTGTTCCACAGAAGAAAGAATGCATATGGTTGAAGCAACTGAGGATGAGTAAAAGAATTTCAAACTGCTTAGGTTTATATGTGCATTTATATGTGATTGGCTAAGATGTTAAAAAAGACAGTAAATTAGTAATCATTACGCAGCTCTCTAGAAAACCTGATTCTGATTGGTCAATTGTAGCATTCTATGGTCATATATTTTTGTATAACTGCTAAACTGTATAATGGCCTATTGTCCAAAGAAACTCTAGTTTATGTTTCAATTTGAGATTATTGTTGTGATAATTAAGTGTGATGTAAGCAAGCATAATGTAAAATACTTAATAATGAGTAATTATTGCACACCTCTGGAAAAAATAATTGTGTAATGACCACTAAACTGTATAATGCCCCCCCCCCCAAAAAAAACGGTATGATTGTTAAAAAAAAAAAAGACATCTCACTATTAAAACTGAAATCATTGCTGTGCTGCTTTGAAACAATCTGTTTTTTATAAAGCACTACATAATTAAATCTGACTACACTTGTCATTTGACATGATGTAAAATAAAAAAAACATATTAAATGATTAATAATTTCACAGTTCTAATGAAAAAATTATTCGGAATGGCCAACTGTAGCATTCTGTGGTCTTGTATTTTTATAAAATGACCGCTAAACAACATAACTGCCCGTTGTCCCAAAAAAACTCTAATTTACCGTGAAATTTGAGATCATTGTTGTGATAATAAAGTGTGATGTAATAAAATATTATAGATTTTTTACACTGTGACTTAGTGTTGTTGTTGAAGAAGTCCTTTTTTCTCTTCTTGGCAGCTACTTCACAGACATCTCCCACGTAGATGTTCTCCTTGTCATTGTCCAATCTGGAGAGTTAATAAATTCAAGTTAACTATGACTATACCAAAATATGCTTTAGACGATACATTTCCATTTAAGAATCCTATTCAGAGCAACCTACAAAAAGTACATGATCATGTGATAAACAGATTGCAAACATGCGATTTAGACTTATCTTCTAGGAGCACTAACTTGTACACATAACTTAGTTGACACATAATACAATAAAACATCAAACCAATGCAAGGTCTTTTTAACTATTAATCCAAGTATTGCTAATTGAGTTCTGAAGATCTGAAGATGTTTTAGTTTACACAGGTGAGTGTGTAGTCTATTGTCTAGTGAAATTTAACACCGAAATCACATGTGATGCAGGAGTACACTAAAACTATCCAAACACCTACTGGCGTCCTCACACAGCCAGATGGTTTCAAATGTTCACGTTTCCTCGTAGTCTGTCTGATCGACCTCAGATCTGTTGTTTCCATGACAGCATGGTCAGACTAAGGTGTTTTTAGCTCAGTCAGTGTATCGTTGTCTGAATATATTCAAAAACCAGTTCATGGCTGTCTATTCTATGCTATTCCAGACAATGACCACAGACGGTGAAAATAACAAACAGCAGTTCTAAACACGGATACCTGACTTCCCACATGCCGCATACACACTTCCATTTTAGTCTGTTCCTCAATGCTTTTCTGAGGTGGTGTAGCTTTGTGGTTAAAGATCGGAGGTGGTAACTGAAAGGTTGTAGGTTAGGTTATCACCCTAGAACTATCACTACATTACACTGACATAATTCAAAGCATTTCTTACTCTTCCAAGGTAAGTTCATTGATATTGTCTCCCAGTTTGTGGTTTAAATATTCAAAGCGTTTCCAGCCGTCCTCAGTTTTGATCCAGCTCCAGCCTGGTGATCTCCAATCTTGGCCCAAGAACGGCATGTTCTTCCACCTGCTCCAGAGATCTGAATACAAGAGACTCTTATCTCAAACCATTATAACACAGCAAAGGCTTGTCACATACGTGACCCTGGACCACAAAACCAGTCACAAGGGTCAATTTTTTTAAATTGAGATTTATGCACCATCTCAAATCTGAATAAATAAGCTTTCCATTGATGTATGATTTGTTAGGATCGGACAATATTTGGCCGAGATACAACTATTTGAAAATCTGGAATCTGAGGGTGCAAAAAAAATCTAAATATCGAGAAAATCACCTTTAAAGTTGTCCAAATGAAGATCTTAGCTATGCATATTACTAATCAAAAATTAAGTTTTGATATATTTACAGTAGGAAATTTACAAAATATTTTTTTATGGAACATGACCTTTACTTAATGTCCTAATGATTTATGGCATAAAAGAAAAATCAATAATTGTGACCCATACAATGTATTTTTGGCTATTGCTACAAATATACCCCAGCGACTTAACACTGGTTTTGTGCTCCCGGGTCACATATCACATGAATCAAACAATCTCAGATCTGATCAGACAGACACACTATAACAGTCATTCAGAAGGCTTTTAAATTTAAAAACGCCTTATTTCACAATCTTTATGTAAAGCATTCTCTTTGTAAAAACAAAAATGACGCATTTTGAATGTTAATTTGCTAAATGAAGATAAGCTCTGCTTCTTGAACAACTAACTGGGGTCACAACTATTATACAACTACTGCCAATAAATTTGCTCAAATTCAAAGCCTGCCAAGAGCCTTATCTTTTTAAACATCGACAAAACACTAAAGACAGCTCAAATCTCTACCTCTATTGTTGTTTTTGTTTTTACCTTATAAAATTCCTTACACTCTCCAAAACGTGTCTTTGTAATTGAGACGGACGTATATTTACTTTACTTCAGTGAGTCTCTTTGTTCCTGGTGAAAGTTTCTGCTTTTCTTTGAATATTGAGCGGAAGTAACCGTCAGCAAAAGACGCTGACTGTAAGCCAACGCCGTCACCGGCTTTTGTGATTTGGCCGTCGTGTTGTGTATTACCTTCTTTCTTGGATGCTACCGCTGAAGGTCCTAGCTGATTGCTTTCCCGTCCTGTCGATCACTCACGTCGCATTTACTATCCCGACTCTCCGGTCTCTCTCTCGTGCAAGGTTCTTACACCGTGACCCACGTACGCTGCCACATGTTGTCATGTTTTGATTTTGGTAGAGTGGGGGAATGAAATTGCTAGAATGAATGATGCATCCACTAACCCTGTGCATGCAGTGCAGTCTCATACGAAATTGAATGTCGTGGAAAAGTTATTTTAATTTCAGTAATTTCAACTAAATTGTGAAAGCAGTCAAGTCAAGTCACCTTTATTTATGTAGCTCTTTTAACAATACAGATTGTGACAAACAACTGAACAGCATTAATTAGGAAAAAAGTGTCAATAATGCAAAATGACAATAGTAAACACTCATTTTTCAGTTAAAGACAGTTCATCATTGAATTCAGTGATGTCAACATCCAGCTCAGTTTAAATAATATCTTTGCAATCATGTCAACGATAACGCTGGAAATGAAGTGTCCCCAACTAAGCCCAACGAATCAAGCCAGAGTGCGCCCAGGCGTCACCGTAACCAAAACTGCTCCTCGGATTACCAGAAGGAAAAAAACCTGGAGAAACCAGGCTCAGTCGGGGGGCCAGTTCTCCTCTGACCAAACAAACCAGCAGTACGGAAAAATCAATATAAGACGTACTAAAAAACAACATAGCGCTGAATATTATTAACAGCAATTATTATATGATGCAAATCAAACTTATAGCAAAATGTGGTAGTTCTGTATGTTGTTTCATGGTTGGCATCATCTGAGGTCCTCTGAGGGGTTGCATCATCTCTTCTCAGGTGTTCTGGATCCAGACTGAAGCTTGTGTAAATCCTAGTTACCACGGGATGTCAATCCCTTGGCAGAAACAGAGAAACAAATAGAGACATATTTAGTGTAGCTGCTGTTCCAACCAAGTAAAAATTATTTGTTTAACCCAAACTACCGAATAATAATGTGCATTTGATTAGATATACCTGCAGTAAAAGATTATGACTTCAGTAAAAGATTATTAGATGCATTATTTGAATGCTTGGCCAAAGAGTTGTGTCTTTAATCTAGATTTAAACAGAGAGAGTGTGTCTGAACCCTGAACGGTATCAGGAAGGCTATTCCAGAGTTTGGGAGCCAAATGCGAAAAAGCTCTACCTCCTTTAGTGGACTTTGATATCCTAGGTACTACCAAAAGTCCTGAGTTTTGTGACCTTAGGGAGCGTGATGGATTGTAGCGTGGTAGAAGACTAGTTAGGTACGCAGGAGCTTACCCATTAAGGGCCTTATAGGCAAGTAAAAATATTTTGTAACTGATACGGAACTTAATAGGTAGCCAGTGTAGATTGTAAAATTGGGGTAATGTGATCATGTTTTCTTGACCTGGTAAGGACTCTTGCCGCTGCATTTTGGACTATCTGTAGCTTGTTTTTTGAAGATGCAGGACAACCACCCAGCAGTCAATAGATAATATAGTAGAACTAATAATAATAAACTAATATGAAAACTGTAAAACTCTTCTAATTAACTAAATTCAATGCCACACTAGACTGTAAGTAGTTTAAGAAGGTCTTTGGTTTTCCTTTTAATGGTGATATTTGCTCCATTTAACCAAACCCACCAATTCATTCACTATCCTCCAACAAATTATAAATATGTTTCCATGAATCCAATCACTAATCAACTCAAAACACCTGCAACAGTTTCCTGAGCCTTCAAAATGGTCTTTCAGTTTGGTTCACCTAGGCTACACAATCATGGGGAAGACTGCTGATCTGACAGTTGTCCAGAAGACAATCATTGACAATCATTGACACCCTTCACAAGGGTCACAAACATTAATTGCCAAAGAAGCTTGCTGTTCACAGAGCGCTGTATCCAAGCATGTTAACAGAAAGTTGAGTGGAAGGAAAAAGTGTGGAAGAAAAAGATGCACAACCAACCGAGAGAACCAAATCGATTCAAGAATTTGAGTGAACTTCACAAGGAATAGACTGAGGCTGGGGTCAAGGCATCAAGAGCCACCACACGCAGATAACGTGTCAAGGGATTTGGCTACAGTTGTCGTATTCCTCTTGTTAAGCCGCTCCTGAACCACAGACAACGTTTGAGGCGTCTTACCTGGGCTAAGGAGAAGAACTGGACTGTTGCTCAGTGGTCCAAAGTCTTCTTTTCAGAAGAGAGCAAGTTTTGTATTTCATTTGGAAACCAGGGTCCTAGAGTCTGGAGGAAGGGTGGAGAAGCTCATAGCCCAAGTTGCTTGAAGTCCAGTGTTAAGTTTCCACAGTCTGTGATGATTTGGGGTGCAGTGTCATCTGCTGGTGTTGATCCATTGTGTTTTTTGAAAACCAACATCACTGCACCCGTTTACAAATAAATTTTGGAGCACTTCATGCTTTTTTCTGCTGACCAGCTTTTTGAAGATGCTTATTTAATTTTCCAGCAGGATTTGGCAGCTGCCTACACTGCCAAAAGCACCAAAAGTTGAATAAATGACAATGGTTTTGGTGTGCTTGACTGGCCAGCAAACACACGAGACCTGAACTTCATAGAGAATCTATGGGGTATTGTCAGGAGGAAAATTAGAAACAAGAGACCAAAAAACGCAGATGAGTTGAAGGCCACTGTCACAGAAACCTGGGCTTCCATACCACCTCAGCAGTGACACAAACTGATCACCTCCATGCCATGCCGAATTGAGGCAGTAATTCAAGCAAAAGGAGCCCCTACCTAGTATTGAGTACATGTACAGTAAATTAACATACTTTCCAGAAGTCCAACATTTCACTAAAAATGTTTTTTTTTTTATTGTTCTTATGAAGTATTCTAATTTGTTGAGATAGTGAATTGGGGGTTTTTTGTTAAATGTGAGCCAAAATAAAAATGAAAAGAACCAAAGACTTAAACTACTTAAACAGTCTGTGTGCATTGAATTTATTTAAAAAACGAATTTCACAATTTGAGTTGAATTACTGAAATAAATTAACTTTTCCACGACATTCTAATTTATTGAGATGCACCTGTATTGGATCCTGCTGCATCACAAAGTAAACATTTCACTGCTTGGTTTTGGATATAAGGAATAAATAGGCTTATATGTAATCCCCTCAGCCAGCTGTGAGTACAGAGCCTTGTGAGATAAAAACAAAATTATTTAAACAAACATAAAGACAATGAACAGCAGCTAGAAAATGTAAAGATTTTTTTCATTCTTAATTTTAATAATGGAAGTCAATGGCTACTGCAACTGTTTGGTTACCAACATTCTTCCAAATATTTTCTTTTGTGTTCAACAGAAGACAAAACTTCATACAGGTTTGGCACAAGTGGGAGATTTGGTAAAATTTTCAATTTTGGCGATGACTATCCAAAAATTACTCCTTTATTACTCACCCTCAAGCCATAGGTGTTATGACTTTTTTCTTTGCTTTTCCTTCTTCTTCTTTCAGATGAATCCAACCGGAGTTATATTAAAAATTAATTAAAAATGTGGATATGTTTATTACAAAAACACATTGATTCACTACAGGAGGCCTTTTAATTCACCCCCCGGGGCCGTGTGAGGCACTTTTTATTATGGTTGGATGCACTTTATTGAATTCTTATGGGCCGTTGAAACCGAAACACTGCCCTCAACTGCCCCACTGCCATTATAAGAGCTTTGAGATGGTAAGCCAGTTATAAGTTTATATAATAACTGCGATTGGATTCTCGGAAAGAAGAAAGGTAATACATGGCTTGAGGGTGAGTACATTTTAAAAGCTAATTTTCATTTTTGGTGAACTATTATCCCCCTTTAAAGCAGAAAAAAAAGAAGCCATTACTGATATGTAGGCCTTGTGACAATTTCCAGTATGTGACATCTGACTCATATTTGTGTCACGTAAAACCCCACCTAGATGAAAGTCCAAAATGAGCTGCAGGGTATTACAAGTCTTGCCATTAGTAAAGAACAACCAGTGAGACCCAAAAACCATGCTAAAAGTTACATGCATGCTGTGAACATAAATACAAGCATTTGTGTACATAGCAGGAAACTTATATGTGTGTTTATTGCCAATAATGTGCCAGTAAGGCTTCTTGACTCCTGAATAATTTTGTACTGTAAAGAATGGACTTGATTGATCAGCATCAAATTGTTTCTTACTTCATAATTATCATAAAAGAGACAAATGCTAACAACTCATAATAAGTCAGTAAAAATGAGAATGATTCTGACATGTGGTCACAGCTGGAGGCCAAAAAAGCTTGCGTTTCTAAAAAATTATTTAAAGTAGTGTAAAGGCCATGGACACTCCCTCTGCAAGATCTAACCTGCCACAGTCTGCATTTGAGAGGCCAGAGGGGTAAGTTTTTGTGTGCATGTGAAAACACTGCATACAATGGGTAAAAAAAAAATACATGGCAGTTGCCAAATCTTCAGTCATGTGCAAATTGATGAAAATAAGCACTGAGTTCAGTTAAGTAACATCTGTAAAACCTGAGTTTTTGTTATCATTATAAATATGCATTTATGGTACTTGGGCCATTGTCTGCTTCTTGAACTATCTTGAAGAGCTATAATCCAACAGATTTACAAATTATACTAAAGTAAACCGCATACACTCTTAGATAACAGTAACAGGGCTAGAAAGGTAAGAAAATGTTTTTTGACTGCACTGTAAAAAATGACTGTGAATTTAACGGTAAAAGACTAAAAATTTTACAGTAAAAACCTGTTAAATGGTTAACGGTAAATTCCCCTACTATATACGGTGAAAAACTGTATTGGACATTACATGTATTGGACATAAATTTTACGGTAGTATACCGTTTTTGGAAGTGAAAAAGATCATTTACAGCGAATAACCGTAATTGACATTCCCAGAATTCCCTGCGTTACATTTCAAATTTGATGTTTTTTTGTTGAAATAAAGATGTTTCTTCTTAGTTTTTTCTTATCAGTTTTGTATATTAGGGTTGTGTGTTACACCTAATGTTGTTATGAATGTTTATTGCATTATTTCAGTTTAATGTGTGTTACCATGATGGTGTTTAGTGTTTTGTGTGAATGACACTGTGCACCTTCTATATATGTTATTATTTAAAAGCTGCTTGTGATGGGCTTTGGTTCATCATGTGACTTTCTCATCACCATTTCTCATCACAGATTGTTTGACTCAACAATGCACACAATTTATCAAGTTACTTAAAATACCATTTCATATTTGCAAGGCACATTGAGTCAGAGCAGATATGGCTAGACAGTCAGCAGTCAGTCAGAATAAACAGACAACTTTGCACTTATGTGACAGTGGCACAAATTAAATACACCCACACTGGGTGTGAATGTACTTGCTTTTTGTTCACCGCTTCTGCTGTTGTGCAACAATGGACAGAAGTGCTTGTTTGAAGCCATATCTTTCCATATCTCAGAACCAGGTGCTACCTTCTGCATTCCATAGCCTCGAATGTCATTTGTCTCTGTAAACTACAATGTATCCATAGATTCATGTGCAAAGGCAGTTTTCACATAACACAACAAAAATTAAACGCAAGGTAAATGCTATTCAAAAAAAAATCTGACTTTTAATATATTGCAAAATCAAGTAACATGATATCTAGGTAGATAAAGTGGAATACGTAACCAGGATCAAGTACTGGCATGTAGAAATGGCTTAACCAAAACGGCTAAACAATACTGAGGTCCTAAAACCAGCAAGAGAATTAGCTGTTTTTGAGCCATGGGTTCTCTTTGGCATTTCATAGGGGCTTTTAGAATGGCAACGATTCTTACTTCCCTTCGCTCATTGAAAATGAGTAAATATGGGGCTCTGTACAGTATTGGCATTCCTTAAATTAAGAACTGTTAGGTCAACATAAATTCACACAGTACGTTGCTAACAATCTGCTAATAATACAAAACTAAAAATAAAATACCACAGGGACCTGTTTTTGTGCTGACTACAACTGTTTGTAGCCCTTATAAATTTGTTACAGTGGACTTTCCGTGTGAGCTATGACTGTGTGTAATTTATGTTGTAGAACAAAATATTAACCGCAGACCTACTCACAAATCTTAGACCACAAGAAATTGGTGAATAGTTAGTTGAATATGAAGGAAATGAACATATCAGATGTTGACTGTGTCAATAGATAGTAGCCTACTGAACTTTTTCAGTGCATATCTGTCAAGAACCCGGGTCATTTTATGCGTGAAACTTGCAAAAACGGCACTTTTAACATGACCCAAGTTAATCCAGATCTCGAAGAGTCTTTCCAGACTCCGCGGCATTTCTGCAACTGTAGAGCCACTTAATGATCCGAGCGTTGCGCTCGACAACTGATGACCCTTGACGCGCGGTCTCCTGCAACTCCTCCTCGTGCAGGCCGTCGCTGCTCCTGGAGAACCCGTCGTCTGACGTCGAGACGCTGATGC
The DNA here is from genome assembly GCA_018155175.1 of Sinocyclocheilus anophthalmus. Taxonomy (NCBI): domain Eukaryota; kingdom Metazoa; phylum Chordata; class Actinopteri; order Cypriniformes; family Cyprinidae; genus Sinocyclocheilus; species Sinocyclocheilus anophthalmus. The sequence continues at coordinate 105,301 of JADLZN010009049.1, forward strand.
TCAGGATTTTGGAGCTGACGTTGTCCGAGCGCGCGGAGAACTTCTCTCTGCCCAGGGACTCGATGACTTCACCCTCGAGGCCGCAGTATTTGAAGAACGCGTCGAAGTCCGCGAAGTTTTTCGAGTAGCGCGAACTGATGTCAGAGCTGGAGCGCGCCACCCCCCTCCGGCTCTTGCGCTCCTGCTCCTGGGTTTCTGCGACTATCCTGTGAGGAGGTCCTCTCGGCAAATCGTTTGTCTCACCCGAGTGGCCGTTTGAGATGGGTACATTTACCCGAGTGGCCTCTTTCCCGCAGTCCCTGCGTGTGGCGCATTCACCACCGCGCGCCTCAGAAAACGCGGTGGTCTTGTCTTTAATAGCGAATAACGACTTTTTAATTAATCGCCTACTCCCGCCAGGCGATCCTCTCAAGAGTTCACACTTCTGTCTGTATAATAAAATCGAGTCTCGTTTCTTCGAGCTGCTCCGTCTCACCACATTACTATCTTCTTCAGGCGACTGTATAGCCTCAACATCAGCACGAGCGGCGTTATTAACGGAACCGTGCCCGTTTGAAGACCCTCGGCTGCTCACGGAGGCAGACCCGATGGAACCGACCACTTGTTGGCTTTTTACATATTGAGGTTTAGTGGCTGCCAGCCTCTCCACCGCACTGACGCGTCCTTTATTCGCCTCACTTTCTCGCTCCATCTGTTTCCTCAAAAATTCGGGCCCCTTCACAAGAATGCGCGACGCGTCCACGTCGGCCGAGCCTTGCGTTTTCTTCAACATGATGGAGTCTGGATTAGTATTTTGTGTTAAATCCACAGCAGCTGTGTTGCGAAATGTGTTGAGGGGTCTGAAAGTTAGTACATAGTAGATGAGAACGCACTGACGCACACCTTTACCTGTTCATATTACTCATCTACTCCACCCACTAACAGGTCAAGGCAACGCGAGCTCTGGCACGAGGCAAAGGTAAGGAAACGTTGATTGTGACTTAACGTTTTCAGAACAGGGCTTGCAAATACTTTTAAATCTCTATGATTTTTAAAAAATAAGAATTAACCCTCATGTCATTTTCCGTGCATTTTGACCCAGAGAGGATTTTATTTTCCCTGATAATGTTAACTTGCTAACTTTACTCACACAAGGTATAACAACGTTCCAGGAAAATTTGGATACTTTAGTACTTTTTTTAGGATTTCCTTTCCTCACCTTGTGGTGTTCCTTGTCAAAAATGACCGGCCTACAAAAAATTGCTTTTAAATCTCTCATTATGCTATATTATCAACACATTTTTAATAAACGTGTTTTCTTTCAGTTAGCACAGGATTTGTTTTTCTTTTTGAAACTGATTTTTTGTCCATTTTTTTTTACTCAAAATACTGAGGTGCTGTCAGCTCAGATCTTTGAGGCCTACAGTACAATCAATCAGTCTCAAAAAAGAAAAACAAAACCTGTACTAATTGAAATAAAAGAAGCTGACAAAAAAGATCCAATTTTGCTGATCATATAGCATAACATAATGAGAGATTTACAAGCAATTTATGATCAGGGACACCAAATTAGGAGTATCAGCAAATCACAAGGGTTAAACCGTAAAGAAATGTAAGGGAGGCTGGGGGTATTGTCAAACCTTTATAATCCAGGTGTGAAATACAGTTCATTGATATTTTGTGATAACAGATATCTTTTTAAAAGAATTTCATTCTTGACCTGATTCTTGTTTTTTTTCTCATCATCTGTTTATGCATTGTGTGGCCTGATTCAGTCATATTTCTCCCTTTGTGCAGGGTTGTAATGTCAAACAAAGTATAAAAAAGGCAAACATCTTTTGACATCTGACCTGCTAAATGTTTGTTTGTTGTATCCTTGTGCATATGGGACTATCAAAAGTGGTCATTTCATAAGTGTTATCATGTGTCTGTACTTAATAAAAAGAAGCAAAACATATGCACTACACATACAACTTAATTGGGTTACACTCCTACTCTAATTAAAACCATTCTACAGATTTAGACTAATGTCAGAGAAACATCTAGATGAATGCAGGGTCTCCATGAAACCAGGAGATGGCAGCAGACATGAGGAGGTGTTGTACTGTTTGTGTATGAGAGCGAGAGAGTGCATGGTGAGCAGTTACTTCATAACATCTAATACGGTATACCTAATTTCTGATCAGTAAAATATCTTAGAATTGCTCTGGCTTTTCTCAGCCATATTCTTATCATTTTTATTTGGTGATCAATAAAATGTCCAAAACAACTCTGGCCAGTAAGCATCCACTGAGAACACCCTAGCAACTACATAGCCACACATCAAAAACCACTGTAACAACCCCCATATCAACACCCTGGCAAGACTTTTTCCAGACTGGATTCCTGTGGAGTGTTTGTGCATTGCGCAATGTGCAAAATGCACTAAATTGCAGACTTCATAAAGCAACTGTCCACTTAGCGTAACCCAGAATTAATTTCTTCACTCAACCCAGAGTCAGAACCAGGAATTTGTGCAGATATAGTTTATGTGTTTTAAAGTGCCTGCTGTGCAGTTAGCTGGAAATTATCCAAGGCAATAACAGTACGCTAAAACCAATATATGGCTTCTCTGACCTCAGAGCTTCCAGAATTGTATATAGATCCAGACGAGATATAGGGTGAGACTCATTATCATGTCAGTCTGGTCTGAAACATGAGAACATCTTTAAACCTTTAGCATTCTGCATCACTTATACATCGCTAAATAACTATAATTGTATACAGATTGTATCAACACACTTATATTGGTATTGAACAGTAAGCCCAATCCAAATCCTGAAGGCTACAATGAGCTTTTCTCCTAAATTCAAAGCCCTCTTCATCGCATGTGAATTACAACATGTGAAACCACAGCATGACAAATTACAACCAAAGCCATGACCTTCCATTACATTGTTTACACATCTCACAAAGCAAATGGTTGTGATATGTCCATTCCAAACCTTAGAATGATCACTCAAGGTCTTTCTGAACAAATATATGAGTGATTCCAGACATGATCTCTGATAGGAAACAGCAATCCGATTGCATGACCTTCAAGGTTAATCATTTAGGTCTGGAGTGAGGTATGATTATGTCAACCTCAACACACAACCTCTACTAGATTGGCAAGGGTATTTAGGTCTTGAATAATGCATCACTGATGTCAACAGGACCAAATTATCATCTTTTTTAAAAAACCTTGGTAGAGTTTACTGAAGATTTAAAGGAATAGTTCATCTAAAATGAAAATGATCTGATAATGCATTCACCCTCAGGCGTTCCAAGATGTAGATTATTTTTTCTTCATTGGAACAGATTTGGAGAGATTTAGCATCACAAACTTGCTCACCAATGGATCCTCTGCAGTGAATGGGTGCCCCGTCAGAATGAGAGCCAAACAGCTGATAAAAACATCACAGTAATCCACAAGTATTCCACACCTCTTCAGTCCATCAATAAATGTCTTTTGAGGTGATAATATGTGTTTGTATGAAACAAATCCATCATTAAGGCATTTTAACATTAAAGTGTCACTTCTGAGTACATAATCTATAATAAAATTTCCTCCAGTGAAAAAGTCCATTCCCTGTTGTCTTCTCACATCAAAATGCACCGACATATTTGTTTAGAACTGTTTGGACTGTTTTCGCTTGTAAACGTTACTTGATCTGTGCAAATTTCTCTCCTGATTCACACCAGAACAAATTTTCACTGAAAAGAATATTGTATCTAGATATGCATATTTTAGCTGGAAGCAGCATTTGAAGATAAAGCTGTCGTAATGTTGAATTTGGTTTATTAAAAACCCCACTATGGATTATTTATTTTTTCAGCTGTTTTGACTCTCTTCTGACGGCAACCCATTCCCTGCAGGGATCCATTGGTGAACAAGTGGGTAATGATAAATTACGATGAATAAACAAATTCATCTACATCTTGAATGGGCTGAGGGTGAGTCAATTCTCGGATGAGTTTTCGGATGAACTATTCCTTTAAGAAAAGTTCAAATTCGGAAACAAGTTTAACATTCACTCAAATCTGAGTGGTATTTTCTGCAAACAGCATATTGTGTCCGTATGCAAGGTTAAAGATGTTAATGTGAAGACATAATTAATGAAAGTTCCAAGATTTGCTCATTACCAAGAAGATTTGTGTGCTGAGCAGCTGCAAACCAGCTGAATTTCAATTTGTGAATACAGCATGTATGAGCTGCACAGATCAAGTCGAATAGATCAATATCTGTTGTGTTGCATAATCCAGTCAGTCAAAACCAATAGAATGACTATGTCAGTGAATATCGGTTTTGTTGTTGTACAGAGAAGCTATTCTGGATCTCTCAGTAAGTTGGATTCATACATCACCTCCCTTAAAGTTTGGCAATGCTTTAGTCACTGACCTTGGAATATGGTTTTCATTATATCTCTAACTGGTCATTCTCTTTGACAGGTTATGCATCAACGCCAAAGCAGGAAAGCTGACAAACCTATTAGTATCTCTAGAGTGGAATTATTTACCTACAAATACTCTCATTTATCTATGGAAATCACCAGATTTTTAACATGCATAGGAATCCCTTTGTGCCATACTCTAGTCTTCAGTGTCACATGATCCTTCAGAAATCATTCTAATATTCAAGCCCCTGCCCCTTTAATTGCCGTGCTAAAGTGAATTTCTGTCCTATCGGTGCCCCTAGAACAGGATTTGTTCTGCTGAGTTGATCCCACCCATCTGCCCTGGGAACGTGATTTCTTCCCCTGCCCCTGCGGAGGTCTGTGCAGGCCACTGACACTGAAGTATAATCTGGTTTCATAACAGAGACCAAGTATGGCTAAGCAGGCCGGGCAGAAGACTGAATAATACTGCAATCTAAACTTGTTCTAAATATGGTCTGGAAAACAGGACTTTCCCACAACCTGACCACTTAGATCTGTATATGCTATTGTGCTGTTTAAGGGGATAGTGATACCAATAATAGAATCGGGACAGATTAGGCTTAGGAAAGCCTGAAAAAACATCAGAGAAAAGTTTCTTAGTCATTACTGTGTAGCTTACTGGCAAAACATAATATGAAACCTTTACTCGAAGATGGGCTCTGGATCCTCTATGTCAGTGGTTCCCAATCCTGGTCCTGGAGAACCCCCAACACTGCACATTTTGGATGTCTCCCTCATCCAACACATCTGATTTAACTCATCAGCTCATTAGTGAAGACTTCAAGACCTCAAATGTGTCAGATAAGAGAGACACCAAAAACGTGCAGTTTATCTGCCACATTAGATGCGGTGTATGTGCTGCCTTTACAGTGTAAATACAACAAATAGGCCTACACTCTTAAAAATAAAGGTGCTTCAAAAGGTTCTTCAAGCGATGCTATAGAAGAACCATTTTTGGTTCCACAAAGAACCATTCAGTCAAAGGTTCTTTAAAGAACCATCTCTTTCTTACCTTTTTGTAATGAAGACCTTCTTTTACGCACACAAAGACCTATGTTCTTTATGGAACCATTTATACAAAAAGGTTCTTCTATGGCATCGTGAAGCACCTTTATTTTTAAGAGTGTATGTGATTTTTTTCGTATGTTGTTGGAACAGATGCCTCTTGTCACACGGACAGTATTACCAGTTGTGTAGGAATATGTCTTATAGTGAGTGTGTGAGAGAGTGGATGAAAGTGAAAGTGTGAGTCAGGCTTTCGCTTTATTTATGTTATGAAATACTGTCAGCAATGGAAGTCCTAAGAGGCCATGGATTAGTAATATTTTTCTGTCTCGTTTTCTTGTGATCGAGACTTAGTTATCTCGTAATCTTGACATAACAAATTGTTTTCGTGTGATAGCAACTTGATTATCCCATGATCTCGACATACCGTAAGATATTTTCTCTGATAGCAACTTGATTATCTCGTGATCTCGACATATCAAAAGTTGTTCTCATCATCACGACTTAATATTTTCTCATGAACCTGACATAGCAAAAGTTAATTGTTTCCTCATTATCACAACTTAATTTTCTGGTGATCTCGACACAAGTTGTTTTCTTGTGATTGCAGTTATCTCGTGATCTCGACATACCGTAAGTTGTTTTCTTGTGATAGCAACTTGATTATCTCGTGATCTCGACATGTTGTTTTCTCTGATCGCGACTTCATTCTTTTGTGATCTTGACATATCAAAAGTTATTCTCTCATTATCACGATTACATTTTTTTCTTGTTCTCGACAAAAAAAGTTCATTGTTTTCTCATTATTATGACTTTATCTCGTGATCTCGACATAAGTTGTTTTCTTGTGATTTCGACATATCAAAAGTTGTTCTCTCGTCATATCGACTTAATATTTTCTCATGATCTCGACATATCAAAAGGTTTTTTCTCGTTATCACAACCTAATTTTTTTTTTATTATCTCGACATAAAATTTAATTGTAATTACACAACTGCGCCAACAGGTGGCAGACCTGAATATAACTGATGGGCTGTTGCATACTGTATATCCACTTTACTGTATGCGTTTGGGACAGAATTAGGACCTTCTTTGTGATTGCAATTTGCAGTAGCCCCTCACTGCAGAACACAAGATCCAGGGGGCGTGGTTGGATCCGGGTGGAGATTGGTAGGTTTAGAGGTGGAGATGGATGGGTTTAGAGATCAGGGGGTAAAGATGGGTAGGTTTAGGTCAGGGGTAGGCAAGTTCGGTCCTAGAGAGCCGCAGTCCTGCAGAATTCAGCTCCAACCCTAATCAGACACATCTGAATAAGCTAATCAATGTCTTCAGGATTACGAAGGCTATAGGCAGGTGAGATTTGTTTCAGGGTTGGAGCTGAACTCTGCAAGACTGCGACTCTCTAGGACCGAACTTGCCTACCCCTAGTCTAGGTAATTAAGATGGGAGGAGTTGGATCTGGATCAACCACGCCCCCTGGATGCAATTTGTGCAGTATTGTTCATTACTGACATTTAATTAACTCAAAAATGTGAAATGCTTGAATCAATACAATTATATTGTGAATCTGTTATTGTTAAGTTCTTGTTAGATGCGTGACTCATCACAGTTTCACCACCACAATGGCGTTCCGTGTGATAAACACTGATCTATATGATCTCTGTTATAGGCTAGATCAGTGGTGATAAACTAACTGCTTACTAAAACCAAGGCTGACCTCACTGTATAGTATTCTGTTTGCACGTATATCTTTATTTGTGCATCTTTGAGGTAGCTACATGATTGTTAGTTAATAAGCGGGGATGTTGTGCTTATCTAGGACAACGCATTTGTAATGCGCATCTTTATCCTTATTTTTAATCTTTATTGTTAATCATATTGATAATATAGGTATTTATATCTGTAAAATGTTAGAGGCTAATTCTAATTTGTGAGGTTACGTGTTTGTAACTCTTTTTCTACATTTCTTTGTATGAACCACACCCACACAGCACACACCACACCCCACCATAACATAACACTCTTTTCAATCGCTCCCTCAAGCTTGTAACTCCCCTGATATAGCATGCATGTCCTCTGACTATAAAACCACAAAAATGACAAATTATATATAATTTATTTCAAATAAAAGGAAAATAAAGTGAATTGAATCTAAGCAGCTCTAAAAGATTTTAGAATAGTTCTCTGCATCCTTCTGAAGGCGCTTCGCCTGTGTTTGTGGTGTTTATCGCTTTGACCATTTATTTATTTCGTCCTTTTGCAGATGCTTTTATCCAAAGCGACTTATTAATGAGGACAATAAAAGCAGTCAAAAACTAACAAAAGAGCAACAATATAAGTGCAATTGACAAGTCGTCGATTAGCCTAACCCAACAGTACACGAGCAAGGTATGTACTGGTGCATCTCAATAAATTAGAATGTTGCGGAAAAGTTCATTTATTTCAGTAATTTTCCACCAATTCACTATCTCACTCAACAGATTAGAATACTTCATAAGACCAATAAACAATTTTTTAGTGAATTGTTGGCTTCTGGAAAGTATGTTCATTTACTGTACATGTTCTCAATACTTGGTAGGGGCTCCTTTTGCTTTAATTACTGCCTCAAGTCGGCGTGGCATGGAGGTGATCAGTTTGTGGCATGCTGAGGTGGTATGGAAGCCCAGGTTTCTTTCACAGTGGCCTTCAGCTCATCTGCATTATTTTGGTCTCTTGTTTCTCATTTTCCACTTGACAATACCCCATATATTCTCTATAGGGTTCAGGTCTGGTGAGTTTGCTGGCCAGTCAAGCACACCAACACCATGGTCATTTAACCAACTTTGGTGCTTTTGGCACTGTGGGCAGGTGACAAAACCTGCTGGAAAATAGTAATAGAATGGGAGTGTGGAATACAATATTTATCAGGAGAGACAGCTCCAGTATTTTTTCATAAACTCACACATTTATGTTTGCGTAGTAGGTTCACACAGGTAGCTTTGCAAATGGAGATTCTTAAAAACATTAACTTATCATTTCAAAACTTAAAGTTTTTGAATATCTTTTCCAAAGTGAAAAGTATTTATTGCATATAATATGAAATTTGAATTCATACATATCATTAAATTATTTTAAACATGAACTTGCCTTGTCAAACTGTCTGATATTTTAAAAGATTTATCAACCATAGTTATGAAAATCCACAGGCGTCCTTCCTTTCTTATGTTTCTGTAAAAGTGCATTAAATCACTTTTCATTCTCTTAATTAACTTAATATGGGGGGGGGGGGGTGTCTTACATAATTTAACATAATGTTTCATTATTTTGTGTGTTTTTATGTTTTTAATGTATTTTTGAAAAAAAAAATTAATCAGTAGATAGGATTACTTATATATATAAATACATACATACATTTTAAAAAGTCATGTCATTGACCAATTTACCAAGCCTCCATACTCATTTTCCGGGACACAACTTTAAATAAAAGAACATTGATGGTTAGTTTAATGTTCATTTCAATTGCAAAGGCTGTCAAAAAGATGTTATACACTTTCACAGTTACACCAGCTGAAGGGACCCAGTCATGTCATTTTCAGCTCAAGATCCTTTGATTTAGACAAATCGCAGTGGATCTGTTTTTAAAATCGTGCACCAACAAGGAAAGATGGTGTAGAACCACTGCTCCCCCACATGGCGATTGCGTGTACTGTCTCCCTCAAGTCCATGTTTACAGCCTTAAGATGGCGAGGAGTCTCTATTGACTAGTCTTGACTCTCTTTCTTTCACACACACACAGACACACAATGTTAAAAGAGCCCTGTCATGAGCCTTTTGGTGTGGGTTACGGGAGCCCTTCCAGACAGGATGCTTTTGAAAAGCCAAATGTCAAACGCAGAAGTTGTGGACAGGTAGGAAGGTGATTGAGTTAAAGATAAGTCAGGTATACACAGGGGCATTTACAGATTATAAAGAAGACTGAAATTTACACAAAATGGCTCACCCCCTTTTTCACAAAACATCAAGCGCACAACTGTTTTTAACACTGATACCAATAAGATATGTTTCTATGAGCACCAAATCAGCATATGTGGCATGAGTTCAGAAGGATCGTGTTACACTGGGGAGACTGGAGCTAATGGTTTGCTATCACAGAACTAGTATAAGTATTTTTTTAAATATTAAAAATAGAAAACTAAAATGTAAATTGCAATAGATTTTCCATACTATTACTCTTTTGATCAAGTAAATGGCGCCTTAGTGAGCATAAGAGACTTCTTTTAAAATCAGTGAAGAATCTTACCAACCCTAAACGTTTGAAATTAAAATTATTAACTTTACTCATGCATTCTCAAAACATAAATTCTATATTCTTCAGATTGCTCAATTGAATTACTTTCTACATACTATATGGACTTTATCTTATGTATTTATTAAAGATATTTTGCTGCAGTCTTCCAAGTATTTTCTCATTCATGTTTGTTCAAACATATACTCATACTGTAATTGTCGTAACTCGTACTTCATGTTTATTGTTAAGATTTGAATACATTCCACCCTTCAACTAATGCAAACAACTTCACAAAGTACAATTCAGATTTGATTTATTAATAAACTAGCCGTCTGTCTCCATCATTTACTGAAAACTGGTATGTGTGTGTGCCCTATTTTTCACATTGACTGCAGACAAAATCAAATAGCTGATCTATCCACTTGTTTAAATTTGTCCAAAAGTTCAGTTGTATGGAATCAACTTGAATTCTCAAATGCAAGTGTATTATTGTGCATTTAGGAATACACAAACAATCAGATAATCCAGTCATTGGCTCACATTCCATCAGATTGTTGATACAAAAGAGCAATTCTTGTGAATGGGCTTATCTGAGAACTTCAGTTTATAGGATTGGTTAATCTTCCAATCTCAGAGTTGGAATTAGAACAGAAGCTTTTGAGTGGCTTTACTTTTTTGTCTCAAGTTTTTTCCACACTGGTCCGTTTCAGTTTTTTTTCAGAGGAAGATATTTGGACTGTGGTAGAGGACACTAGACTTATCAGTTGTAGCATCCCTAACTGAAGTTGGATTGCTAAGTTATCCATTGCTTCCTCAGGACTCTCTGTTGGAACGGCCCCAGACCTGGAGCTCCCAGCGGATGGAGCATATCCTTATCTGTTGTGTGTGTCTGGGAGACAACAGCGAAGATGCGGATGAGATCATCCAGTGTGACAACTGTGGCGTGACCGTGCATGAAGGTAAAATCCTAAACTCTGCAGCCTGCC